>OOFH01120633.1:0-17216 GCA_900323355.1 Merlangius merlangus | reverse complement strand
CCCCCCCCCCCCTCGACGTCAATGTTAGGTTTCTGATGCTTCCATAATCCCTAAAAAAAATCCCCAAAAAGTCACAAAGAGAAGTGACGGTTTGTTTGTGTGTGTGTTCAGATCCGGCGGGGGGTTATCGAGAGGATTTGCGCTCTGGTTTCCACTGACCTGCCGCTGGCTTGCTCCCGGGAGCCTTACCTGCTCCATCCCCTGCCTTGGAGGGTGCAGCAGGTTTCGCCGGCATCACCGCCCTGGCCTTCTCCAACATGCCCGACACCTGGTCCTTGGATGCGGGCTGGAGCAAAACCAGATCGTCAATCGCGTGCTACAACCGGGGAAAAAGTACGTCAACCCTGGTTGTTGGGCGAGGTACCTTGAGTTTCCCCGCTGCCTTGCTCATCTTGTCGTAGCCCAGGTGCATCATGAACACTGGCAGGGCGTCCTGGGCCTTCTTGCGGACATCACCGTTGCGGTCCTCCAGGCAGGCGAAGAGGTGGGGCACGCACTGCATCAGGTCCCCCGGTACCGTCCTCATGTTGGGGAGCTTCTCGGCCAACCAGCCCAAGAGCTGCAGAGACACACAAACACACACACACGCAATCATTTACCCTGCTGAAAAGACCAACTTGGTGGAGGGTGGGAGTGTGTGTGTGTGTGTGTGTGTGTGTGTACGTACGTGTTTGTGTGGGTACGTGTGTGTGTGTATGTGCGCATGTGTGTGTGTGTACCTCCTGGCGGAGAAAGGGGTTTTCTCTCTTCAGTTCCTCTGACATGTCGTCCCCCTCAAGCCAATCCTTCATTCCAGTCTGCTCCACCCACGCCTGCAGCGTTGCCAAGGCAGCAGCCCTCACATTAGCCTAGAGCAGCGTGTGGGGTGGAGGGGTTAATAAGGCGTGATGGGGGGCATTGAAGAAAGACCTGGTCTAGCACTGCAGGGGTTACCCTTTGCCTCGAGTCTAGATGCAACTTGTGAAAAAGGTTATTTTTTCCAACTGTTTCATATGATGTTATTCATACACATGGTTGAAAAGTGTCACAAAATCATGCTGCTTCGACGACGCTGAAGCCAAGATGTACCTTGCTGTCCCCCAGCACAGTGATGATGGGGATTCCTAGGGGTTTAATATGTTGTTTCAGGCCGGGGCCCATGGCGGTGGCCAGCTGCTGCAGCATAGTCAGGGTCTGCAGCACCTGAGACAAAAGCCGAAAACACAAGTTATATTGACGTCAGCGGCACCACTAGCCTTGGGATTTCAGTAGACACAGGGCAATGTGCACGTCGCCTTGTATAAAAAGTTACTCAAATTGTGAGGTAATGTATCGAACCAGAAAGATAAGGTCCAAAGCAACTAATTTAAAAAAATATATTTTTTAAGGAAATTAATTCACAAAGGTGCTATTATAATAGCATATATAATTGTCGTTCAGATCTTAATATATTTGTTTGAAGAAAGGTAATTGGCTAACCGTAAAACAATCAATTTGAACTATTAAAATCCGTTGGGTTTATGAAGTTCATACTTTTGCAATACTCCAAAAAATATGGACCCCTTTCACTTGCACAAAAAAAGTTACAAATATTATAAATAATGTTAGGATGTTATTTGGTGCAAACATGAAGAGGACTTTCAACCAGAACATTATTTTCCCATCCTCAAGGGACGAATGCAATTACTCTCTAACTCTCCAACTCATAATATCCACCACGTTCTCATCCTGCAAATCTTCAACTCTCCCGAGATATAAGAGCAAGACTGAAACACTCAATACTGGCCAATTATGTAAAAATCACAGGAATATAGGGTCCAGGTTGAAATATCAACTCATTTAATTATCCTTTAAATTTGTGGTGCAAACACTTTAGTTTATCAAGAAACATTGGCTTGTGCTTCACTCATAAAATTCCAATTTCTCAGACTTAATTTCTTCAAGGCAATATTATTCAGCTTCTACATATTTTATTTAGGTTCATTTTCAACATCTTAAATGGTTCCAAAGACCCCCTGCAATCCTTCAAAGTCCCCCTCGGGGAACACGGACACAAGTTTGAGAGTCAACCACTGCCAATATCTTGAACTGAGGGAATCCTGAATCAAAAGAACCGCTTGTGGTGACCAGAGTATCATAAATGTATGATCCACATCTGAGGCCCTACTAACCAGTATCTTGTTGGAGTCGTTGAGACGGCCCTTGAGGGCCAGGGACAGATCCCCGATGTTGGCCGTGATGAACTTGGCTTCCGAAATGACGGCCGCCGCCTCATCCAGACCCTCCTTCCTGATCTTCCAGTTCTTATCCCCGATCTTAGCCACCAGGTCACAGTTGATCTTATCGCTGGAAGAATCAATGATCAGTCAATGTGGAACACGGTCGATTGCCATTGTTTCTTTCGCTTAAGGAAAGAAATAAAAAGTATTAAATGATTTTAATTGACACACAACGATAAAGATCAGTTCAGTTGGGTGAGCCTGATGTGGACCAGCTGGGTCTAATAGGAGAGGAGAGGGGCTGACCTGATGTCTGTTCGGGGGAGGAGATCCATGATGTCTGGTGGTCCCGCCGCATCCTCCTCGGGTTCGTCCCCATCGTCCCCATCGGCCTCGGGCCCAGACTTCCTGGTGCCCCGGATGGCTGCGGGGGGCGACTGGCCCTGCATCTGTTAGGAGGGGGACATGTAGTGTTTATTGATCCACTTCAGTGAGAGTCTCTTTTGAAATATATACATTATCACATTGGAAACACAGCTGAAACATAACATGTGGATCTGTAACAGGTTGTACAGCAAAGGTGATCAGTCTTCTTACGTGACTTCAGTTGAGATACATTCAGCTTCAAGTTATTTTTTCATTTAGTTTCCTTTTAGACAGAAAACGATGTGTGCATGATTTCAGTTAAGAAAAACTGTTGAAAAATTGCGATGAAGCACAGATAATCTGCACAAATAAACCTGTCTTTCCTTCAACCTAGTCACTTCTCTCTCCTGGCTGGCCTCATGGGGCTATTTTAAATGTTTCTTTAAAAAAAAAAAAAGAAATGCATTATGGATTCAAAGGATGCCAGACATTTTCAAACAATCCCACAAGACGTTAACGGCATGGAAGAAAAAAAAGGCCAACCTTCTCGAACTCTGCGTCTATCTGCGAGAGCAGGGCGGGCTTCTCGTCCTCAAAGAACATGCGCAGGGGGGCGCCCATGTAGAGGTACATCACCCCCAGGAGGGCAATGGCCGAGATCCGCACGGCAGGGTTGGTGGCTCCCAGCGCGATCTTCACGTTGTTGATGAAGGCTTTCACGTTGATCCTAGAGAGCAGAGACGTTATCATTAGAGCAGATGACATCATGTACCAGGTCCAAGAACAACGTGTTCATTATTGTTATGTATGCTCACACGCATGTTTAGACGCAGATATGTACCCCCTTTACAAGTGGTTAAAAATGGACATGGGCAGGAGTGACTCCGCTCTGAATAAACTAAATTATAAATCTTGAACAAACATAACAGATACTTGTATTCTAAGAATTATGAAAACCAATTCAGCCCCATTCATCTTACAAATCTCCTAAGAGCTAACCCCTCCCCATGGCGGGACGAGTCCCACTCACCCAGCGAAGCCAAACTCCTTCATGGCGTTGGCCAGCCAGTTAAGAGACTCGGATTGGTTCTTGGGGTTCTTCTGAGCAAACGCCAATGATACCAACTGGAAACACACACAGAATGATAAATGTCATACCGCATACATATTTCAATATTTCTAAGTCTATAACCCCGAGTGGGACAGGGGTGGTTTATTTTTTTGTCCCTTTTTTGACACATTGATTGATCGACTGTCTTTTTAACATTCGCAATGGAATTCATCCTTAACTACTTGGAAAGACCCCCGTCTTGGGAGTGGAAAGTCTGAGCAGAGGGGCAGTGGAGTGTGGGGGCGTGTGGTGAATCAATGTAGAGATCCTCTGTCCACGGTAGACAAGAACCTCAATCAATTTAACACACGTCGTTTTTTTTCGTGTTCACATTGTTGAGAAAGTAAAACAGGATTTACACTGAACAGCCGTGAGACAATCGGGTCATCCTATTGTGTTTTAATGTACTAATAAAACCCTCAAAATAATGAAAAATAAACCAAGGAAAGAGACGTGGTAAGCCTCACCTGTTCAGCGGTCCACGGCAGTGAGCAGGACTCGCCGATGGCTGTCAGACCCTCCTTTGCGTTCCCGCCGCACTTGACGTCTCCCACCTTGTCCACCAGGCACTCCAGGACCACGGAGGCCGAGGTCTTGGAGAACTGCCCTCTCTGGGCGATGATGGCCACCACGCGGAGCTTCATCTGCATCACCTACACGTGTGTGTGTGTGTGTGTGTGTGTGTGTGTGTGTGTGGGGGGGGGTAGGGCAGGGCCGTCACACCGGGAGCCTTGATATGGCTCACAATCAAATAACTCATTACATCTTTGAGCGACTAGTTCGGACTACAAAAGGAGGATTACAATGATCGGGGTGGAAGTGAGCCTGCAGCCTTTTCTCTCTCGTCAACAGCCGTTCCCTTGCCGTACCCTTTTTATACAAGATTGCTTTCATTTGAAGGCCGACGACAGGCGGGGAGGTCGGATATACTTACAAGCAGCATACAAAAGCGTTTTTGTTTCAAACCGAACACCATAGCAACGGCTACCTGGAAGTTGGTCTCCTTCCACCCAGGCTTCTTGGCGAGCATCCTCACCAAGGCTTGGCAGGGCATTTCTATCTTGTCCATGGTCTCGACAGCCTGCACAGCAAGACGGACCATCCATCAACACTCAGTGATTCAGTCAATCAATGGGTTCTGATTCCACTCAAGGCAATAAGCTGACAAATGCATTGAATAATATGCTCTGCATATCCAAGCAGAAAGGAGAATAGCTAATCTAATAGGTTCTGCAGCACAGATGGTTAGCCTCGTGATGAGCTGTCGGATATGGAAATTGTCACGGAGGGATAACCACTTATGAACAATTTGAGATGTAAAGTGAGTTTTGAAGCGGCCCAATTAAATTATCTTAAGAGCTAATAACATTAGGGTGCCAGGCTAAGACAGACCCAGTGTGGAGGATGCAGTAGAGAGTTAGAAAAATTAAAATAGTTTGAATGGCATCCAACACGGTGCAATAAGCAGGGAGAACAAGTTACCTTTTGGAACTCCTCCATGCTGGCCAGCCTCTCCTTCCAGTTGGCCGAATCTAGATGCTCCAGACAGGACGCAGGAAGTACGAGCGCTGCCCTCTGCTCACAAACCTCGATCTGAAACCACCACAGCGGCCAGACAGCAAGTCAGCCAACCAACATAAAAACACTTGACGATGACAAACTCTGCTGGGGACCGGCCCTCGTTACTCACCGCCAGTTCGGTTTCTATAATCTCTTTGGTCTCAACCCCTTTCTTAGCCTTAGCCCCGGAAGCGGTGGCTGGCTTACCCTTCTTGGAAGGTCCTGCGGAAGGCTACGGACAAGAGAACAACACAGAAAACCCATCTTCAGGCATGCCACCATCTTTTTACAGCGGTGTGCCAATTGAACACAACATGTAAACATGCAGGAATTGATAAACACATACGTACAATCTTAAAGGAAATGTGTTTGATTTTTATTGGTGAAGTGGTTACCTTGCTGGCCGCGGCTGCGGGTGTCTTCTTGGGCGGGCCCGAGGACTTGGATGGGGCTTCACTTGGGGGAGGGGCTTTAGCGGCGGGCTTCTTGTCTCCTCCGCTCGCCCCGCGTTTAGCCCCGGGGAGTTCCACTTTATCTGCACATTCCTTTATCTGTGACCATGGGAATAATGGGAGGACCTTAGCCATCAGGCAAAAGTAGTAATATATTAAAAAAGGGGTGCAGTCTTGTAAAAATCCCTTCGTGTATATATTTGCTTGACCTGTTTCCATGTTGTTTACGATTCTTTTCTACAGTTTCAGCCAACTGTAGATAATTCACTAGGTTCCTTCCTACAGGGTATCTGCAGGTTTCAGCAAGTCAAATTTAAGACTTTTTAAGACCTTTTTAATACCACCTTGAAGGAAATTTAAGACCTAAAACACGCGATGGTGGGGGTTGGCAACAGACGCGAGACAACTTCGGAAACTGACTTCTTCCAGCCAACTGTCCTTGAATTTGCAGCTACCCATTGTGGCAGACTAGCTAGCAAGCACGCAGATTATCGTTTATATATGCAGCTAGCAAGAAAGAAGCCTCTCTACACGTCCTTCCAGAAAAGTCCCACGAGAAAAATAAAAAAATAAATATAGTCCAGCCCCGACAAATTTAAGACCTTGAGCTACAGTATTTAAGACCAGCATACAACATTTGTAACGAATATAAGACTTTTTAAAGGCCTTCAATTTTGAAACATGAATTTAAGACTTTTTAAGGATGCGTGGACACCCTGAATAAATAAAAAAAGGGGTGCAGTCTTGTTGAAATCCCTTCGGTGGATATATTTGCTTGACCTGTTTCCATGTTGTTTACGATTCTTTCTACAGTTTCAGCCAACTGTAGTTAATCCACTAGGTTCCTCCCTCACGCCCTCCCTCTCTCCCTTCTCACCTTATCCAGTTTGAGCTTATCCAGGTCAGCCAGGAAGGGGTTGACCGCCTTCTCCCCGATCACCTTCATGGCCGTCCCCAAGGCCTCGAAAGCGGCGTCTCGAACCTCCAGGGCCGAGTCGTTCACTTGCTGCGAGGAGGTTAAAAAGGACAAGGCCACAGTGGATCCTTAGTTCAGGGGAGCGCTCACCTCCAGCCATGAGAAGACCACAGAGGGAGAGGCAGGAGGCACCGACCTTAAGGAGGGCCGCGCAGAAGGGCTTGAGGACGCTTTTGGACAGGGTGGCCTGGGTGCAGTGTCTGAAGGCACGGGCCAGGAACAGGGAGGCCTGCTGCTTGATGGAGGGATTCTTGTTGTCCATCACGCCCAAGATGTCCTCCGACAGGTTCTGCAGGGTCGTCTACGAGGGGATAACTTTGCATTATCATTTTGGTTGTATTTTGTTTTAAAATTTTGATTGAAAAAACAAAAAAAACAGAGATAAAATGATAAAAAGTACATCCCTACATTATTATAATCATTTGTTATTCAAGTTATTATAAAAGGGTATTCAGAAAATCCCTCAAGGCAATGGATGATCTAAATATGTGTCATCAAATTCATGTGTATTTTGTTGTGGGACAGTATTTAATACTTGATATTCTAATTTAAATAGCTCTTACATAATTATATGCTTAGTTTATCCAAAGTGACTCCACTGAATTCAGTTTCCTGTCATTAAGGAGCAGGGGGCTTTGACCTCATGCTGAAGGATGGCTAGAGTTGGACTATAGACACCAGAGCATTTCTCCAGGGAGTTCAGCATCCTGAAAACCAGATCCTGCCCCGAGGGTCATGAAAATATTAAAATACAGGGAAACGGTTTGTGCAGTCATGGTAATTCTGCAGAACCGCATGTCTGTCACATTGGCCAGCCTAATTGACTATTGGAAAGGTTTTGGTGCTTTAGATACTAGCTACTATACGTTATCTCTCAATGACAAACATCCTAATGGAAATGTTTTGACAATATTCTACAAACATAAATCTAATACCTTCCATCTGAAACTTTGCATCAGATGATTTCTTGGCATTTCGTACTCACAGTGAGGAAGATGGCGTCGATGGCCTCCTGCAAGGCCTGCACAACCTGAGGTTTCTTCTCCTTGAACTTCTCAAGAATAGTCGACATCACCTGGGACCACACACCAAGCAGTGCAGGAAAGAGAAGAGCAGTTAAGGACGAGTACGCGACACTAGACAAACATAAACTAAAACATAAAGACTAAACATAAAAAGGAGTTATTGATTATCTGAGGTCAATTAAATTCAAAAGGCCTCATTTAAGTGTTGTTGGTAAATTATGGTATAAGGTCAATGCAATTAACTCCAGACAAGCCAACTCATGTTTTCTTTCCATCGGCTTGTTGAGCTTGGGCAAATACTGAATCAATTAAAGATGCATTCATTAATTTAACAATTTTACCCTCAATGGGTTTTTAACAAAGCAAACAATAACCCACAACATGGATAGAAATAACACATGCAGTCGGTTAAACTTACAAGTGTGGCATAAGTTCCAAACTTCTTCCTGAGTCCCGTGGCTAAACCAGCCAGGCATTTAGCGGCCAGGGTCACTAGCATAACGTTGGCATCTTTCCCCAAAACCTGGAACACAAGACTTGGGAGTTCAAACTACAGATGTGCTACAGAAGCTAGCAGAATTTTATATAAGCTATCACTTATATCAAATATACCTCATCAATACATGCGTGATGGACACCAGAGTGACTATCAGTAAAATATAGACACGTTAAACATTAAGGAAGGCCTACGTACATACAAACATATATACATACATCAAATTGCCATTGCACCACCCATATATATCAATAACTACATTAAATCCTACGTATATGGCTTATATAATCATGTAAAATCAATGCAGCACACAGCAGTGCAGCACTAGCCTTACAGACTAATAGGATACAAGGTGAAAATCATAATCGCTAACCTTCTTCAGCGCTCTGACCAGGTCCCCATAGTCTCCAGCCTCTAGTTTAGGGTTTTTGGCCAGCGTCTCCACAGCCTCCAGGGTTTCCTTCCTCTCCTGCCACTTCTTGGCTTCCTGTAGAAAAATCAGACACGCACACATTGTTAGGCCCCCACAAACAGCACATAAATACAAAACAATGTGATCCGGAATTCTGGCAAGAACATTAGGCGCACATCATACAAATCCTTGCTGAAAAACAATATTCCATTAACTCCACTCCGCCTCTCCCCCCCCACATCTAGCTCCTCTATCACTGGGTATAGTTTGGACTCAGTGGGGCATGCTTACTATCTTCTCGTAGAAGTCCTTTGGGAGCTTGGCGAGGATATCCACCGCCTCCAGCAGCTCATAGGGATCCACCACCACCACTGTGTCCTCCTCTTCCTCCCCTGAGGGGCAGAAGAGTCAACACAAATATTAACTACTGATCCTGGCACATGAATCATCATACGCCTCTGTAGAAATAGCTTGCTTCAACCACAGGGAGACGAAACGCAGACGTAACGGAAAAAGGAGATGCATTTCATCTGCATTTCATTTGGGTCGAAACGCAAACAACTGCATTATTACGCATCGCATGTTCACATCGCTTAAGATCACCCTTTCCACAAAAGCAAAGAGAAGAGATTTGGTTCTTGGCCTAGCATGCTTTGTGATTCTGGAGTGTTACCGTCAACTTCATCTCCTTTATTGGCCTGGTGCTGCTCAAACTTGGCCTTCAGGTCCTGCTGTGAGCGGAGAAATCTGGTCTGTTTGGGCGCGGCTGTCGGCACCTTCACCCACTCCTCCTCCAGATCCTTCAACTAGCGGAGCATAGGACAAAGAGCAAAACACGTTTATAGCTTCATGCAGTGAATACCAAATCGAAGGCCTGTCCACGGGAGCGCCATTTACCTGCACAGAGTTGATACCCTGCAGCGGTGGTCTCAAAGCATCTCTGATCCACCTGAAGATCTCTACGGCCAAGAGCTTTGCTTCGTCTCTGACCGCCTTCTCCCTGGATTCAAACTGCTTCGGCAACACTTTCACCACTGGCTTCAAGGTCACAATCTTTGATCCAAACTCACTGTGGGAAGAAAAGCAAAAGCTAAGTCAGGACAAATGAGCAACATTCCTTCCATGAAATGATATAATATAAACAGCACTGATCGTTAATCCAACTGGACACTAAACGAAGAGTGAGGAATCCCTATGAGACCCCCTTCCGTCCCATGGAGACCCTCGAGAGACCCTACTGACCTGAGGGCCTTCCGGAGGGCCTCAAGGCAGGCCACGACCACCTTTGGGTTCTTGTTCTCCAGCCCTTTCAGCAGCTCGTCCTGGACCACCTCGGCCTTCTCGATCTCTATGTACATCAGGCAGATCTCTAAGCCCAGCTCTTTTGCCCGCGCCTTGGGCTGGTTGAACACCTTGGTGATCACTCCAGACGTCACCTCGCCCGTTGTCCTGCAGCAGAAGGGGACAACAGAGGGTTCATTCCTTAGTAAGCCGAGCCTCTCTCGCACATAGTCCCGGGTAAATCACTGGGATAAACCTTCGGGCACAGCTAGTGGTTTTCACATTCGGCCACGTTCTGGAACAGCGCCGCCTTGCACTCTTTCACCCTTGGCATAGCAATGCTGGATTAGACGGGCCAAGAGGCAGTCCAGCAGATGGAGGTAATGCCAACCATTTGGGTGCCACCATTAAACTTGCGGATTGAGAAGAACTCAATTATTTTGGCATCTGTCCAGTTTCCGGTCATATCTTAAAATAGGAGCTTTTTTTCCCAACAAAACAAGCTGAATTGATATTAGTTTTGAATCAGCGGAAAAGCATTGACGCATTAAGATAAACAAGTGACCAATGCAAATATGTTTTTGATTGGTTCCCTCGCACCACTTGAAAGCATCTTACGTCACACAGATGTAACCTTTACTGGCCTCTCCTGGCAATGTTACTGCCTTATTTAACAACACAGCCACACCCACAGTGTTCTGGGAAAGTTACTAGGTCTTGAGCAGGCAAATTGGTGGTGCAGAATTCACATTTCACCCTGCTCCCATTCACACATGCACAGCGCGCAGGAAATGTTCCTGAATATTGAATGGGAGGGCTGCATGTGGGAAGGGCCTTTAGTTTGTTAAACAAGCTTAGCTTTTTTCTGAATTATTGTGAAATAATGATCATCATCAAAGTCTTGATAAGTTGAAAATGCATTTAAGAAAATTATAATACAAAAAAAAGGCATTCAGCCATTTCAGGTCATCTGAATGTCCTTCAGTGAATTAGTCATAAAGTCACAAAGTACATGCACAGTTCACAATTCCAGCTGATTGTCATTGCTGCTAAGAGTTGGTGCAGGTAAACAATAGATATATGAATTAACTGTTGTAATGTGCTTGACCTCTAAAGGAGAGAAATAGTCATACTGCCTTGTTATATTAAAGTCCACTGGTTTAAATAAAACCGAATCCTCTGACTATTGGTTGCCATGTATACCTCCTTCGACTGCGTACAGATGGATGTCCCTAGGCTAAGCATATTCCAGTTAATTTGCCTACAATTTGAATCCTTACTTTGATTAACCCAACACCTGACTATCTTAAGTCATGTATCCTTAAGAAAAAACAAATCCATGCACCCATTGACTAGCAGTCGATAAACAGCGCACTACACGTGTACATTATCGGCAGAATGTGATACACACAAACTCTCGGCGCGAGTAACACTCAGACGAGCATCGGGTTACTCCGCTGCAATGGAGCAGAGGCCGAAGTGAGCTTCCCAAAATGAGTCATTGAACGTTTACGTCATTCCTGCATTTTATTCGGTGTCTCCCTATTGTCGTATGGAAACAAATGGCAGCAGTGTCGTCTATCCCTGTGGTTTTTAAACTATGGATCATGACACGCATATTTGTCGCAGCAGGAGCAAGTGGATCCTGGGATCGCCAAGATAAAATTTGTATTAAAAAATAGGATTGCACGCTTACGGTAAGTGACATGTCCTTGTCATTTGACCACAAGTAGGTTTGAGACTATGAGGAACGATGGAGGAAGATATGTTTAACATGCAGATAGAAATGTAAATGTAAACTGTTTTGAAATGGTAATAAAAATGAGATATTTGGTGGATCCTAGGCCAAAGGTTCCTGTACAGGTAGCCCCAGTATGAACACATTTTGGAGCATGTGGTCTAAACGACCTCAACCTCTAATAAAGACGACCACATTGGTCAAGGTTTGACATTCTCTCAAACTGTATGGATGCTTTATTTAAATAGCAATGACTTACTTTCCGGCTATGTGGGCATTCGACACAAAGGCCAAGGCTGTCTCCAGGCCCTTCAGTTGAGCCACAACATTGGAGTCTGTGACAAACTTCTTGATCAGCCCCAGGTATTTTCCCCATTCTGGACTTTTTTCATCCACTATCCTCTGAAAGAGTTTCAGGGCTTCTTCATAGCCGCTCAGACGGGCTTTCCAGACCTGTTGAGCAGAGAGCGAGAAAATCAGTTACGGAAAGGGAGGGTATGGGTGGAAGAACCAGACAAGTTTGATAGCCTTAAGCCTAACCAACTGCTGTCTTTTTAGGAGGAAGATAGACAGAGTTCAAAGTCTAACTGGAAAAGTGACCCAAATAGAAGACGAGATTGAGTTATTGGAGCACGCTAACTATCTGTACATATTTTGTTTTGATGGTATGTTAAGGAGATTGGAATGATAAAGACCAACAATATGAGCATACAGCTGCTGTGACATTACCATATTTACAGCAGCAAATGACATGAAGATATTCTATATTCTAAACTTTGCCTAATGATTACCTGTAGAGACGCTTGAAGACACAGTTATGGGACATCCCAAGTAATGGGCACAAGGCTAAATACAGCTTTTTAGTATGGTCCTTTAACATTTAAAAAAATGAATGCTATCCAACAACAGCACATCATAAACTGCAGGAATGTGTATAAGAAAATATGTTAAAGTCTCAAGAGATAAGGTACCAACGTCAAGCACACTTTTGAAGCCTATGAACATCTGCTCAGAACAAGTGAGGTGATTGAAGCGCAATAGCGACAAGTCATTCACCTTGTGTTCACATTTCTGGTCGACAGGAAGCTTCATCCACTCACTATCGTCCCCCATGGTGGCCTCTAGGGGGCGGGCCTCCTTAAAAGGTACTCAACTGGAAAAATAAAAAAGGATGTCAACAATTATGCACAGGTGTTGTCTTGTCATCTGCATCAAAAGGATTGCAAAAGTTTAAATGATAAGCACAATATTTGTCTCACCAATTAAAATCTGCAAGAACTATATAATAAGCATGCGGCTCAGCGAAAGGACTTCGAGGGGTATATTTGAGTATTGTTTGCAATAACCAATTAGTAGAAGTAACAAAAACCAAACCTATCACAAATAAGTAAATGATAACTTCCTTATATTTTAGTACCATATAGCTAAAAAGATAATCACCATGTTAGATGTAATGTACAAAGTGGAACAGACAGAATACCAACTTCATAACAAGTACTTTAGTGTCATATGATGCTTTGGTGTTGGGTGCAAAAGTAACATGCCCTGGGCGCATATTTGAATACAAACTGAACCTCCCCAGTACGTTTCACAATCATCAGTATGCGACGGCAGAGTGAAAGATGAAGTGATGAATTCAAACAGGTATAATTGTCAAATTTATAAAATAAACAAGTTGCATGGCTGGTCATAAAGTGCGTCTTGATAGTATTGCACTCAGAGGCAAGAGTTCCGGTTTCTCTCCCTCCCACTTAAGAAAAAGCATGTGATGGAGTCTTAAATGTATTTTCAGAGGAGTGGCACATGCTCGGCTCTTATTCATCATCCATCATGTTCTGGTAAACAAGACAACGTCCTTATCCCAAGCCAAGTACAGTATTAGAACGAATGCAACGTGTAATGCACTATCACACATAAACGGCCTAAATCTTTAATACCAACTTGCCATGTCTAACCAATGCATCATATGTGGCTCTGGGTTTCAAAACAAAATATTGTAACAAAAAAACTATACCCTTGTACAATCTTTAACGTCATCGACTCAAAGTAGAATCACATTAAACATCAATACTTGGTTAAAGGCCCTGGACAATCATTTTAATGGAAACGAACCGATTATTAGCGTTTGCTGTCAAATCCTGTCCCCACTGCTGGCTAACAACCCGTTCTAATCAAACGGTAAATAAACATGATCAAGCTTGTCATACGAATCAACAATGTGGTTGCACCGCAAGAGCAAGAACATCGTTTATAAGCAACACTAGTGGCATGACCCAAGTTAGCGGGTTAGTTAGCAGGTTAGTTACCCGTACGTTAGCTAACATTAGCAAGCCGTCGCTGCTCTCTATAGTCCTCCATTCTAGGGAAGACAGATCAGAGGCCTCAATAGAAACACAAATCCACCTCAAGATGTATCTGGCCGCTATCGAGTCATGTGCATATAGCAGGGTCAGCATGGGAGACCACGGTTGTTCACAATTAGATCGTATTGTGAACAACAACCCGTATGTTTCGAAGGCTAGACGGCGCTGGCTACTGAGATGCTGTTAGCCAGTATTGCACCGTATCAACACAAGCAGGCCTGGCGACGCAGCACACAACAGACATAAGGTGACGCAGAGCACAGAGAACTACAACCTAGACGAAAACAGATACTTGTTAGTATAAAATAGTTTACCTGTGTGTGTCGTTGTGTCAAATAACTAGTTATACCGTAGCGATATATTGAACCCCTTCCAGAGCAGCCTAGCTGAGCTTTGAAACGCCTCCAAGGGCGGAGAGATGGAGGGAGGAGAGGCGGAGGGGGCGCCACCCTGAACGACGTCACGCTGTCAGAACCGGCGGAGACTGAATCAAATAGGTCAGACCCAATGGCTGTGCATGGCCACTTGTCAAGTGACAGTACACGACTGTGCCTCCACGGTGCATGGCATTTATTTTTGAATTCCAAGAGGTTCCACAGTCTCTAGAAATTCTGAATTAAATTATTATTAATCAAATAATTAAAATGAGAGGACAACAGGAATAATTATCCTATCTATCACCTATGAACTGCTAGATTCGGTTAATGTGAGTATTGCAATTTGGACTTCTGAAACATGTCAACTCAATACAATACACCAACAAAACAACTGATGCATTTCTGACATCCTCATGATGTTTTTTTTTTAAATGAAATCTGAAGTAAATACTAGACATCATACAAAGAGCAAATATGCCACAAAAGTTGATTTGTACCAAAACAAACCCCAAAAATATATCTGCATATGATAATGTGGGACAACTCAATGTCATTTTTTTAAAAAGGTACGGCTCCTCGGAGTGGCCATAGAGAGAGAATCCATTTTCGAGGCCACATATTACTACATTTAGGGCTCGAATTGCTATACACGCATACATTTTAAATAGCAATATCGAGCAGGATATACTTAAACGCTTCCCTTCTTACTTAGATGGGAGATGGCAGCAATCAAATCTGCATATCGCCCTCTATAGGGGTAATCTATGCACGTAGCCAGATCTTGCAGATCAGCTGTGGTTCATATAGGACAAAACGTGCAAAATGATGTTCAGAATGCTAAAATAACAACATTTCCAAAAGAACATACCCAAAGTAAATAGAGTATAGGCCTACATCCACAACTGCAAGGGCTATAATATGTCATCTTGGTGCCATAAGAAAGATTGTGAATACTACTTTGAATAGGGCTAAAACACAGCATATTTGGAAGATAAAATTGTCACCTGAAATAATTGTCAGTTAGTCATTATCAGTTGGTAGCCCTATAGTGCTATGAGACACAAACAGGTAGATATCTTGAGAACCCATTATACAATTTTGATACTTGACTCCTCTATAGAACTTCTGGGCAAATACAATTGAATGACACTGAGCCAAACACCGCCAAATACACCATATAGCCACCAGATGGCGATGAAGGACATGTGTTTTGATTAAAGGCAATTACCAATTCCCTCAGTACCCTTCTCTTAATCATTGATTGTAAACACCATGTTAAGTTTCCAAATTGGACCCAGACATTGGATTATCTGTTTATGGTGGTTCTATGCCATCAAACTCAACTTTGAGGACCAAAACAACAAAGGTAAGACATCATTTTTGATTGTGAAAGGTAAAGTAGGCTATACATTTGTTCTTGATTGCTTATTGCCTCGTTGCGTTTTGTCACAGAGTGATATGGTGTTGACGTTTGGAATCAGTGGAGAATCAGCTTTCATATAATGTAGTTTGTGTAGGTCCAATTTCGTGAAAAATATCGCTATTGCTGTACGTTCAGAGCTATGAAACACAAAACCTTGTTATTGCATATTGGTGTGCGTCTTTTGACTTTCTGGGGTAATTAGCCTCAAAGCCTAAGTAGCCTACTTCTGAACGGCACGTCTGCCGTTTTATTTTTCTACCAATATCGATCACGGAGTCTCATTGTGAGTGACAGGAGGCGGTAGGCCTACTATGTTGGCCCTGTAGCGACGTGTGCGTTAACTCCACCGAGCCAGAGTGGTAGATATAACAGAGTGGCGACACTTCCATTGGACTCCGTTGTAGCGCCTACTTCCGGGGTATGGAGCCTCGAATAGTTCCAAACAACCATTTTACGGCGTAGGAGACCGTCCATTTCCATTGCTGGCTGCCGAGTAACTTCTGAGGTAAATTGAGCAAATAGCTACCTCTTTTGAATTATCAACTGTCTATATTGTATCAGAGGCCCTTTATGATGCATATACTGATATTTATTTGTATGTGCGCAGCGTAATTATATATATATTTGTCTTGGTAGTCGACCGATTGCCGGCTAGTTTGTTAGCTTGATTTCACCATAGTGAAGGTATCTCCAGGGGTAAATTGATTAAATAGCTACCTCTTTTGAATTGTCAACTGTCTATTGTATCAGAGGCCCTTTATGATGCATATACTGATAGTTATTTGTATATGCACAGCGTAATTATATATATTTTTAGCTTGGTAGACGACTGATTGCCTGCTAGTTTGTTAGCTTGACTTCACCATCTATGAAGGTATCTCCAGGGGTAAATTGATTAAATAGCTACCTCTTTTGACATTTCAGCTGTCTATATTGTATCAGGACCTTTTTATGAGGAATATACTGATATTTATTTGTATATGTACAGCGTAATTGTATATTTTTTTATCTTGGTGAGCGACCGATTGCCTGCTAGTTTGTTAGCTCGACTTCGCCGTGTGATGGTTACACTACACCAACAATTACAAAGTTCAGTAGTGAATGTATCTTTTAGTTAGTTATTTAGTTGGTTAGTTATTTAGTTAGTTATTTATGTTGAATTGCTAGGATAATTTAGGTTGATTTAAGGACAGGTTTTATGATGCGATAGCTAGTAGAAATAACAGTGTTTGTTTAATTATATCCTAGAAAGGGTGATGTTCAGCACATGAAGCCCTACAGATGCCGCCGCTTCAACAATGCTGATTATGATGGGCAGTCAATTTAACCTGTAGGCCTATGGCTTTTTCGTTTTAACTTGTTGACTGAATTGTTTCTTTCTTAGTGCCAAATTGATTCTCTTTCTTAGTGCCAAATTGATTATTTTTTGTTTTACAAG
>OOFH01120627.1:7895-19011 GCA_900323355.1 Merlangius merlangus | reverse complement strand
TCCGACAACGACCACAACAACAACAACAACAACAACAACAACAACAACAACAACAACAACAACAACAACAACAACAACAACAACAACAACAACAAAACACTGCCTGTTTACCTTTTTTCAATTGATCAGACTGTTAATCAGAGGGGGATGAATGAATGAATGAATCCATCAGCGCTTACCGAAGCCGACTTCTCCACTGGTTCCGACCTCTCCACACATTCCTTAAACTAAGCACTATCACGCGGAACGGGTTACCGGGCCGAGGGAAAGATCTGTGATGGATGTCATCAGGGAGGAATATCGCCGTGTTCCCACGCTTGCTGACCCTTATATGGTCGTTGGGGACCTTGCTTCCTGCCTCCCAAACCCATGTGCTAGTTTTGTCTTTCTCATACCTCGTTGTAGCTCTACCACTGACGGCAGGGTGTTGGGTGGGAAGGTAATAAATGGAAACCAATCTTCTGTTAATTCTGGACAGGATTTGTTGGAGGAGGGTGTTTGTTTAATTTATATCATAGTCCAGCACTTGCAGCCCTCCCGTGAAACCCTCCTGAGCCCACATTATTGATTTATGTATCAGTGGTCTGTTGATTACTTAAAAAAAGGCCAACAAACTCAAAACTAAAGGTTATTGGCTGAGCACGATGACACCACCCGGTGGTTGATGTGTAACCGACGACTGGGGTGGAAAATGTGTTGCGTGGACTCCATGCTGGAACCCGGAATAAAGGACATGGAATAAGGCCATGTCCTTTATTCCAATTGATCATTAATCGCTCGATTTGATCGCTATCACTGAGGTAATGAGTAATGGATTAGGGCTATCTACAAAGGCCCCTCCAGTACCTTTTTAAATAGCTCCATTTCTGCACAGCTTAACCTCAGAGTGTGATAAATGTGTAGAATTGTATAAATTATTGCTCATTCCTGACTTGTCTTTTGATTGTTACCCTTGAATATGTTCATCAAAGCAACGGAAATATTTGAAAGAACCTAGCAAACCTCATATAGGGGACATGAAGGCACAGAACGATGGTCAAGCTGCGTACATCTATGTGATTTGTTTTTGTTTTTTGCACCTATCAATTTGTTATCCGTCGTATATTTTGTTCAATCTTCAATCTGTCAAACTGTCACACTTGTGTACTTTCATATGTGTATGTTTTTGTGTTACATGAAAGATTTTACTTTTTGGATTCTAATCAAAGCCTCACTGGATGAAGAATAATTTTATACTGAACCATTTCCGTGATAAAGTAAAAATACTTATTTATGCAAACGTGTGAGTTTTGTTTTTGGAAACGTATGTCATCGTTGCCATGACACTTGCAGCAGAACGCGCGATTTCAACCAATAAGAATCCACAATACCGGTTTTATATTCAAAGAAAAACGAAGGTGTTATTTACTGGGTGTTGGGTAGAGATGCAAACAAGGGACACGTTTGACTAATAATACTGCACAAGATAAAACCAAAATATTTAATTTTAAGTTAACTACGAACCGCAAAATATTGGATCTGAAAGATGGATTTGGGTTATTTGACGATATTTTGCGTACTCTGGTATCAAATCTATGATGGTGAGTTGGAAAAAGTGTGAAGTATTCAGATAAGGTGCAAGACATCCGGTATTTATTTAACTATTCAAGTTAATTCACCAGTTAATAGGCGGAGGATAAATTATTAATTCACATACAATGCGGTGTGAATCAAATAATTGAAACCATTGAGCCAGGTGAAACCTCTCCATTTCACTCTTACTTTCTCTGCCCTCGACAATTAGTTTATCCACGCTTCATTATTCCCGATCTGTCTGGCAGTGGCAGTGGATACCTGCCGCCCTCCGAAAGCGCCACCGCCAGTCTAACCTCGATGAACCAACTCGAGGACTTCACAGCGACGCCTACTGGCCAGTTTGGGGAACTGGATGTCACTTCAGTTTACCAGGTTAGGCCTGCATTGATCTAGTGCTGTACTGTTATTCTCTTGAAAGTTGGAACAAGGTAATGTCAAGGTACTGACAATGAATGCACTATGTAGATTCTGAATGGAGACACTTACCGCTCGGTTCTTGACATAAACCTGCCCAAGAGCCGTCTAGTGCCGTAGTGTTATTCTCTTGGAAGTTGGAACAAGGTTAAATTTATCAACTAAGTTTTCTCGTTTTATGTTGATATGTGTATGGATGTGTCTTATTCCATTGATATATTCAGTTATAATAGATACATGTCATCTGCCTTTTCATTATGTTCCAACATTCACACAGATAGTGGTTACAGTGAAGCAGTGACTTCATACACAAGGTCTATGCGTCATTACTCTATTCAATTTTATTTTGTGTTCACGACTAGAAATCAGGAGTCAACCGGACCGGCAAACCAACCCAAAGCCCCTTCTCTTTGGCGGGGCCAGGCTCATGGCTGACCACCAGTCACACCACCGCTGACAACCAGCCTAGGTCTAAGTCCTTGCTACGTTTCCATCTCAGCCTACTGGTCTGACTGCCTCATTCGGCCCACTTAAAGACTCCTAATATGAATAATAACAATCATATCTATAATTTGTGTGATGCCTTTCAGCGCACTCAAGGTCAACTTAGAGTCCTTGAAATCGATAAATAGATGTGCTATAAGATTTAACCGAGACTTGATACAGAGCCTTTCACTGAGTAGCCTAATTTCTTCAAATTTATTTAAGGAAGACTTTACCGGAACTGAAACGTTCATCCGTTGGCTCTCTAGGGGTCTGACCAGCAGGCCTTTGGACCAGCCGGTCAACCACCCCTCACTGGGGGAAGACGCCAGCAGTGGGGACTACACTACCCATGATGCACCTCGGTCAATGAGTCGGTTGGTGGAGGACGGCAGCGGCAGACATGACGACAACGCAACACTGGGATGAGTGACCACATCTACATTGAGACGGCGGGAATGTTTTGTTGATATTATGTGCATATGTGAATAATAGCGTATATCTTGTCAGGAATATTGATGTATTCTTTTAAATAAAGGTTGGTTTCATCCATGTTGTATGTATTGAGTGGTCATAAGTGAAATGGGAACAACATTTATATACAATCCAGGAGAAAGTAGATGGGAGAAGACATACCAGGTACATGACGGAGGAAGGTGTACATTAGATTGAGATTGGGACACATAGGATTGGAGATACATTTAGTAGGGAAACATCTGAATGGTATGTGGGAAGCATGTGGGGATGAGAAACAGTCAAACAAAGTGACATTTAGATGTTTACAAATCAGGAAGGTCATGTTTAAGGTATTAGCAGAAATTGGCGCTGACACATTCTCCACAAAATCTCTGGACAAAATCCATCAGATAAAATAAAGGCTCTTTCAGTAGGCTACTTTAGGACAACAAAGCAGGATGCTAGAACGTCAAATGAGCCATCTTAAGTTGGGGCACATGATCATATGAAAAAAGTATATATTTTTAATTTCTTTACTCGAAATGCCAAATGTGCCTTCTCTAGATAAACAGTAGGAGGCAATAATACCCCGTAGAAGGTGTCTAGGCTACCAAGAAAAGAAAAGGAAGAAGAAGAAGCGTATAGGAGGGCGGGGCTGGGAAGAGGGAGGTATAAATATATGATGCCGCCATTGCTCTTTCCATTTCCACTCCTGCAATCCTTCTGTTAAGGTAAGTTCGTAGTCAAGGAAAGACCATTTATTTTTACTAGGCTTAGATATTCAAGTCATCTTTGGTTTAGTCTTTGTTGTACCTGTGAAGTCAGTAAGACTTGCACTGTAGTAGCCTACGGCTTTCTTCTGCTAGAGCGTACTTTGCGGTTGACCAATAAGCACTACCAATGGTGGAGGCTTCACACAACACGTAACCATCCATGGCCATCGACGGGCTAAATGTGATCGTTTTCCACAGAACATTAATCTTATGCGTTTTGTAACCAGTGTCCTACATTTAACGCGTGATATTTTTGATGAGAGTATCGGCACATTTAAACCCGAGCTTGGGTGTCACTGCTGCGGCCATTTTCGGTGTCTCTTATAATGATGATAACCACAGACCTGTTCTGAATGACTGTGAATGCACCATATTTATCCTGAATGGAGACACTGGCCGCTCAGTTTTTTTTTTTTTTACATAAACCTGGGCTAAACGCCTAGCACGTGTTGTGCTGTGTAGACCGCAGTTAACGCGATTTTTTTTTTGTTTCTTCTCAGATGAAATCCCAACACTGCCTCACGGCAATCTACAAAGGTAAATGGCAGTTGTTAAGTGGGCTTGGAAGTAGACGTCCATGCAACCTGGGTGGACTGCTACCGTGATGTTATTGAACTCTCTCACTGAATATTTTGTGGAAAGCGTAAAATATTCTGAGTAGCGAAGCGTGTGCTTGAGGTCGGAGGGGACTTTGAGAATATAATGTTGAATACGGTTGATTTCTCTACGTAGGTTGGACAATGCAGCCCAATTCGAAGGTATTGGAGCCATTGGAGTTTGATGGTATTTGCCCATTTCCACACGCTACAATGATGATCTTTGAACTCTCTCTTGCCGAATCCAACTTTGAAGAAACTTCTTTACCAGATTCTGAGTAACCCAACGGAGCCCATCTGAGTTCAATAAGACTTGACGAGATTTAAAATCCCCTTTTTCTCACAGACTGTATGGACAGAACAAGGATGATGGCCGCCTAGAATGGTGAGTGTTGAGGTTTTTACTAACTGAATAAAATGACGAGTGAAGTGATGATTATCCAATAGACAAGCATATGGCTGATCTTTAGTGATGCCAACTTTTAATCTGACAAACCTCAAGGAGACTGTTTCAGCTTTAACTACAGTTTCTAGAAGTGTGGCTAACAAATTATCCCTGCAGGTGGAAATGTGAACTAGTGCCACAAACCTGGACATCAGCCAGTTTGTCCAATGGAGGCCATTGTTGAGGTGAGTCCGCCAAGACCGTGATGCTCGTCAACTTACTTTACCGTGTTTCAATGACGATAAACCTAGCTCACTTTGAACCAATGTGAAACTATACAAACTTACTGAGAAACTTCAGACCCCATATTGAGTGTTGACTATATTGGAAAGTTGCTAATGTCTATTTCTGCCAACAGACATGGGAGTTGATGCTGCGGTGAGATCGTCCTAGTTCGAAAACCGCCCACAATTAAAGGTGAGGATTCATATTTGTAAAAAAAAAAAAAAGTATATCATAGTTGGCTTGAAATGATGATCATAAATTAGAATCTCGTTCGTCTGAAATACTGATGAGAAACCTAACCTGACTGGCCTAGCTAATCTGCTGGATTAATGGGACCATTTCTGTCAAAGCCTAACCATCTCATTTTGCTTTAGGTGTCATGGCGGTGGTGTTCAGGCGGTGGTGTTCTGCTCCAACCAAGGTGGGTGTGAGAACCCTTGGCGTTGCTTAATGGCTGTAATTCGAATGTAATTGGTCTCCTTAATGATGACACCCGCACATGTCTTACGCCTTGGGTCAACACCAGAACCTGAGAAGGTGAACCCACTGGTGCCAAGGCAGCAAGGGGACAGCCTGTTGTGGTTGCAACCGTCTGAATGGTGTCTCTAAACCTGGGTGTCATGCAGACGTGAAGGGCTTTATTAAGGTGTTTCTACTTTTTTCGTTCTAGGGTTCCTGGACTGGTCCGCTGTTCATCTGGTGTCCTACACTGGTGTCCTTAAAACCAGATCTGGATCATCATCATCATGGTATGTGGACGTTCATATCACTAAACACTCCGTGGCTCCACAGAATGATGTTGTATTTTACCGCCCCAGTCTGAAGATTCATGACTGATTGGTACACACTCTGATCCTCCATAACGTCGGGCTAAGCAGCTGGTTTACTGCGATACACGTGATCACTAACGGCCCTTTGTTTCCTCCAGATATTGGATGTTCGGGGCAGTTACGCTAACCACAACGACGCATGCTGTCTCAGTCCAGTGGCCATGGCAGATGTTTCTAAAATGTCTGCCATGGGCCTTCACCAGGGTGTCAGGACGGGGCTAATGTCTTTCCATGTATGCAGGTTGGTGCATTGACAGTGCTGCAAGCATTTAAAAGAAATGATGATGAAGCCGTTTTGACATGTGCAATCTAGTAACACGCCCTCCCTGTTGGCCCTTGATGGCACTGAGAACCCTGTATCAGGTGTAAGGTGACCTCTTGGAATCCCATGGGATGGACTAGTTGTGCCTTTGTCATAAAAATAAATCTGATCATGATGCCAAAGGGACTTGGCGCATGGACCACTTCAATGGCCTCTAAAGGCTTCCTATATTTTCTTTTTCCTAGGAGCAAGACTGGGCCAGTGTTGATCTGCCACACTGACGTCCTCAAATCTGGATCATCATGGTATGTGGACGTTCGTATCACTAAACACTCCATGGCTCCACAGAATGATGTTGTATTTTACCGCCCCAGTCTGAAGATTCATGACTGATTGGTACACACTCTGATCCTCCATAACGACGGGCTGAGCAGCTGGTTTACTGCCATACACGTGATCACTAACGGGTTTGTTCTTTCCAGGTGGTCTGTGGGTCCTGCGGGTGCTTCTTACTGTAAGGTATGTTGAGGTGTCACTGTAACTAATGCATCGATGAAGCACATGATGACTTATTATTACCGCCCCAGTCTGAACATTCATGACTGATTGGTTTACAACCCTGATTAGCTCGTTATTGCCAGAATGAAGAACGCTGCTGGTGATTGGTCCAGTCTAACACAAGTTTGTCCTCTTCAGGTCACTGCAGTGCTGCTGGAAGTGTCGTCTACAATATGGCCGCCCTCCATGTCTGCAACTTCCACATTGTTTGGCTCATGGAGTGATTTTCAATAAAAAACGTTGAAACCAGTTTATGCTTGTCTATCAAACTGATTGTGAATAAGGGACTGATGTGATTGCTTCTCATGTTAAGCAGTATTTTGTCTTCCTTCAGTACCTTATTTAACTATTTCACTTAGAAATGACATGTTTGTATCAAGCTTATATTGAATGGAGGTAGCTAAATTGATGGCTTCTCAAAATTCTGTCTCCTGGGGCGTATTGCATAAGGAGTGCGGACGTAGTTGAAATGCAACAAACGCAAGGTAAAATGGCTTTTCAGTACAGAGGAAGACAAGTTGGCTTAAAGTGAAGTCACAGATCCTCAAATATTAGTGTTGCAATAACATCTGCTAGTATGGGTGACTGCTGTGAGGTCCATTTAACTTGAGTACAAAGGTAATGTTTAAACATTAATAGAAACTTTCGGTTCATACAAGTAATGGTTAATGTCAAATATGGAAATGTATGATTTTTCGATACATTAAATTAGTTGCCCTAGTCCACTCAGTATCCATGCCTCTCCCAAATGGAATATTGGAGCCCAAAACCCTATACGGGACCAAATATAAAACTAATTTAAAGCTGTAAGGCTTTATAGAAAATAACGCCTATTTGCATTTACGAAATGTGAGTTGTAGGATGGGACGTTAATTTCGGTTGACAAATTGAAACAGGTGTTATTTCAGTGTCAGCCTATCAAGTTGATCTCCAACGTAAGAGGTTTTCCCTTTGAAATTAAAATAGCCATTTATCTTTTTTCGAAGTTACAAGGAGACACTTTCATAGTATCAAGATTGTGGCAGAAATGCCACAGAACGTTTTTTGTTTAGCAAACAAAATAATGTATTCTCTGAATGAACAGTAGGTGGCAGCAGAACGCCAAAAGGCCTGTAGGTCACCAGTAACTAATAAAAGAAGAAGAAGTAGCTTATCACGCACCAGTCCACTGGACATAGCATAGAACCACCAGAGGTTGTAGTTCAGTCTAACTCCATGACGGCGTTGGTGAGTCGAGTCACCTTATAACGGAGGTATAACTCAATTTACAATGCTTAATATAACCTCAACAGACTTAAACCGGTGACCGATGCAATGCTGTATAATATTTCAAATTCTGCGTTGTGGTCTTGTTTCTGGCTATTTCTTAGCATGCTCGTGTGAAATCTATTGAAGATAGCGTCGTGTAACACCGTCGCTTCTATTTGCCCTGTCTCCATATGATGATAACTTTCACAGACCTGTTCTGAATGACCTGTGAATGCACCATATTTATTCTGAATGGAGACACTCCGCTCAGTTCTTTGCATAGCCTGCCCAAGACACGTGGGATTGCTTCGGCCTAGCACGTGTTGGGCTGTGTAGATTGAAGCAGAAGCAATGGAGTCTGCAACGCGGTAATTTGTTTCTTCTGTTTAGGTTCTCAGGTGGAAGCTGAACACTGCCTACCTGCCGACTACAAAGGTATATTGAAGTTTTTTAACGGGTTAAGTGGGCATGGAATTGGTCGTCCATCTACTTTGAAGGCTGCCGTGATGCTATTGAACTCTCTCACTGAATATTTTGTGGAAAACGTAAAACATTCTGAGTAGCTAAGTATATGCTTGAGCTCTAAATGGACTTTGAGAATACAATGTTTAATACTGTTTCTGTTTCTCTACATAGGTTGGACAATGAAGGCTAAATCCAAGGTAATAAAGCAATTGGAGTTGGCTGGTATTTGCACATGTCCACGCTACACTGATCTTCAACGCTTTTCCGAGTCATACTTTGAAGAAACATCTTTACCAGATTCTGAGTAACCCAATGGAGCTCAACTGACTTTTCTCATACAGTATGGACAGAACAAGGAAGATGGCTGCATAGTCGACTGGTGAGTGTTAAGTTTTTCACTAACTGAATATAATGAGGGGTTGAAATGATGATTATCCAATAGACAAGCATATGGCTGATTTAAAGTGATGCCAACTTTTAATCTGACCAACCTTGATGGGAGTTTTTCATCTTAAACTACAGTTTCTAGACGTGTGGCTAACGACAAGTTCTCCCTGCAGGTGGAAATGTGAACTAGCTCCACAAACGGACTTCGGCCAGTTTGTCCAATGGAGGCCATTGTTGAGGCGAGTCCCACATGATCTAAATCTTGTACACTTGCTTCACCTTGTTTCAACGACGATAAACCTAGCTCACTTTGAACCGATGTGAAACTATACAAACTTACTGAGAAACTTTAGACCCCATATTAAGTGTTGACTATATTGGAAAGTTGCTTATGTCTATTTCTGCCAACAGACATGGGAGTTGATGCTGCGGTGAGATCGTCCTAGTTTGAAAACTGCCCACATTTGAAGGTGAGGATTCATTTTTGTAATAATATTTTTCATAATCTGCTTGAAATTATGATCATAATTTAGAATCTTTCGTCTGAATTACTGATGAGGAACCTAACCTGATTCGGACGAGTCAACTAAAACCATCACACGTGGATGATGTGCTTTTTTGCACAGCAATATTAAGCACCACGCCAAACACCAGATAGTGTAATTCCCCGACGTTCCACCTAATGCGTCTAATTTTCCTGCGGGTCCGGGCGTCTATCAATTTATAGCAGGTCAGGTGTGGCATGTAATTCGCGCAGCTGTAGGTATAAGGGTCCGATGCAGTTCTAAGTATTTCGGGTTCGGGTGGACACGGATTTGCAAATTAAGACCCCTGCAGGACTCTGACTGGCATTGGCACACACTAGCCGCATGTCAATAGTTGGCTTGCTCATTGTTCAAACGGACGTAGCGGGTAGTGAATTTTTCTCCTTCTCGGACGTTTAGGCACGTTCGATTTAGGTGGTTCTCTAGGACCCTCTCCCTCCTCACAATAGCCACTAACAGTGGCCCATCCCTATCCTTCTCACGCTGATTGGCCTGCTACAGATATCAGATTTATTGCCGCAACCCTTCCACGTGTAACGTGTTAAAATAAAAAAGGGCACATTTACTGGACTCACATGCGTGACCAGATGTAAAATTCAGTCGCACACTCAAACTTAAGTCGCAAAATGCGACCATTTGGTCGCAGTCTGGAGCCCTGTGCTGCATGTATTCAGTTGTTAATGGCTGTAATTTGAATACATTTAGTTTCATTAATGATGACGCCCGTACATGTCTTTCGCCTTGGGGCAACGCCAGAACCTGAACCCACTGGTGCCAAGGCAACAAGGGGATAACCTGTTGTGGTTGCAACCGTCTGAATGGTGTCTCTATAGAACTGTCATGCATAAGACGTGAAGTGCCTTATTAAGGTTTTTCTTTTTTTTTTCTTTTTTTTTTTTTCTTTTTTCTCTAGGGTTCCTCGGAGCTAGACTGGTCCAGTGATCTGCCAAACTGGCGTCTGCAAACCCAGACCTGGGTCAACATGGTATGAGGACGTTCATATCACTAAACACTCCATGGCTCCACAGAATGATGTTGCATTTTACCGCCCCAGTCTGAAGATTCATGACTGATTGGTACACACTCTGATCCTCCATAATGACGGGCTGTGCAGCTGGTTTACTGCGTTAAACGTTATCACTAACGGGCCTCTCTTTCCACCAGGTTCTGATCATTTGGACGTTCGGGGTGGTCCCGTTAACCATAACGTCACACGCTGCCTCAATCCCGTGGCCATGGCAGATGTTTCTTAAATGTGGGCCTTCACCAAGGTGTCGGACGGTGCTGACTGTTCCATTAACACAGGTTTGTGCATCTGACAGTGCTTAAACCACTTAAGAAGTGAAATGATGATGGAATGTTGGAGAAAACGGTCGAACATGTGCAATCTACTTACCACATCCTCCCTGTTGGCCCTTGACGGCACTGAGAACCCTGTATCAGGTGTAAGGTGACCTCTTGGAATCCCGTGGGAGGGGCTAGTTGTGCAAATGACTGAAAAAATACCCTGATCATGATGTCAAATGTGCTTTGCGTATGAACAACTTAAATGGCCTCTAAAGAGTCCCTGCATTTTGTCTGTTGCTTTCCTAGGAGCTAGACGTCTCCAGTGCCCATCTGCCAAACTGGCATCCTCAAACCCAGATCTGGACCATCCTGGTATGTGGACGTTCATATCAGGGTTTTTTCTAAACAAGGGAACAGGGGCGCTGCGCCCCGATACTCCCGGCGTGCGCCATCCTACCGAAATGACGACTGAACCTGTCAGACTTGGATCTGTACTTACATGCTGCTGTACAACCTACACTATTTCTCAAAACGATCTTTTCTCCGCGAAAATATCCAAACACCACC
>OOFH01120626.1:6379-16732 GCA_900323355.1 Merlangius merlangus | reverse complement strand
GAGAGAAGCGGTGTATGTGTGTGTATGTTTTTGTGTTTTTGTGTGTGTTTGTGTTTTTTTGGTGTGTGTGTGTGTGTGTTTGTCTGAATTCCAACTTTGTCAGCTTTGTCAGAACAACACTACAGCCCACTTCCCCCCACTTCATTGCGGAACAGTCATAGATTTGGAATGACTGTGTACACTGGTATGATGAAATGGTTTAAATTGTTTCAATGGGGAACGTGGTTAAAAAGTGTGTGGCTCATTTATCACAGTGTCTCGTGATTCCATGTCACAATAACGGGCATGCTCCAATCCTGACGCGTTTCGCATACGGCTAGTCATCCGTGAGGGAACTGAACGGTTGCTACGCGATGGAGTGTCATCTGATTGGTCCTTGAAGCTGGACAATAAGAGGAACCAAAGTTGGTCCGCCCGGAATGAAGCAGGACTGTTTCTCACTATGAGACATAGAAGACTGTTAAGGGCCCCAAAGCCAACAGGGGTCCTTAAATAATAAACTTAAATAATAAACAAATACGTATGTTAATCAGAATCAGAATCAGAAAACTTTATTGATCCCCGGGGGGAGGTTCTTTCACTCCAGGTGCTCTGTGCAAATAGAAAATACAAGCATCATTATTCTTTGCATATATTGTTTAGGAATTTTGGTTCTGAGATTAATCTTAAAATGTGGCAAATCTGCAAAGAGTCCCCCCTGGATCTATACCATTTGAAATCAGAGGTGTTTTTTAAACTTCTTTTTAGTTATCATAATAGCTGCAGAAGTCCTAAACTTTCACAATTGTCGCTCACAGATTCACTTCCCGTTAAATCTCTAATCATCAGGTGAGACTGATCTAATAAAATATATAAAATTAATAAAAATTATGTGTTCCTAAATGGTATGCATACTAGGCAGCCATGCAGACAAAGAGGAACATATTACCCCTTTAAAGGTGTACAGTGGAAGGTGTACGAACAAGGAAAAAACCAAGGATCCTTTTGGCAGGCAGTCAACGCTCCAACAGGAACCATTACTTTATTTGAATAGGGAACGATACAGAAACAATGAGACAGACATGAGACAGAGATCTGTTGTTTCCATCATAGTGTTTCTAGCCAAACGCTAATTTAAGACCCTTGTCCCTAGTAGGGCTTTCGGTTAAAAATAATAATACAGATGAACATAATTAAAAAGTAAGAAAATGGAAATAAAATAAAATGGAAAATCAAAGAAGACAAAGATTGTTGCTGAATTTGCCAAAATTTGGCTTGAACCATTGCCCTACACACTGATGGTCACACTGTGAGGAGGTTTCATCGAGTCTTACAACACAGGTCAATAATTATTAGCTTTGATTATAGACGATTCATTTCTTAAGATACTCGACAAAGAAGCACTGTGAGCAATGATAATTGAATCAGAATCAGGAGCTCTATAGCCGCAGACACTTAAAAGCGTTATTATTATTATTCACTTTTTTATTGATGTGTCTTATTTGTTTATTTGGACTAATCTAGACTCATCTGATCCAATCTTATGTAATCTGATTAATCAAATAAAAATGTATTTGTCTTATCTTATTCTATCTTATCCAATTTAATGTAATCTAGTCTAAATTCTAGTGAATTCTAAGGAAGTTCTAGCATACTCACCAAAAAATCTTATGTTTAAGGGAAGGTCTTTTAACATTTGAAAGAAATAGATTACGTTTATTCATGATGTAAATACATGAAGTTCCAAGGAGAAATACATTATAAAATTTGACATTATACAATAATTTTACTGTACATTGATATTGCTTTATTTTGTCTAATGTTGTTGAATCACTGAGTCATCATCTTTCGTATTTTTTTTATGTCCTTTAATCCTTATCCAATAGCTTTTGCGTTTGTTTCTTACCAATCCATCAACCTCATTAAATAGCATTCAAAGGAATGCACAAATCTGGGAAATTCTAAAACGTTTCTTTGCAGCCCAACTTAAGATGAATTGCTCAATGTTAACAAAGATCTTGGTTCAGAACTCAGCCGCCCGACGCCTCACCTGCACTAAAAAACGCGACCATGTCACCCCAGTACTGACTTCACTCCATTGGTTCCCCATCCGTTACCGCATCAATTCCAAACCACTCTTGACTGTGTACAAATCTCTCCATGGTCTGGCCCCCAGCTACCTGTCCGATCTTCTCCACCACCCTTCCAGAGCAATACGGTCAGCAGACCAACTGCGGCTGGAAGAACCCAGGTTTAAAACTAGGGGGGACAGAGCCTTTTCAGTGGCAGCTCCTAGACTCTGGAACTGCCTCCCCCTCCACGTCCGTTCTGCTCAGTCTCTGACTGTTTTTAAGTCCCTTTTAAAATCCCACCTCCATTCACTTGCCTCTGGCTAGCATCTCCATTGATGCAACAGTGTATAGTTTTTAAATGTTATCTTTTATTGCAGTTCTTATTTATTATTGCTTTTTTTTTGTTTTTGCGCCTTCCTGCATTCTTGCACTTTACTGTAAAGCACTTTGGTGTGGCTAAGCCGTCGGTAAATGCGCTATATAAATAAATTGACATTGACATTGCCTTTGCAAAGGAAAAGGGAAATGAGCCCAAAGGGTTGTCTTTGGCACATTTAAAAAAGGGAACATATAAATTCACTCCCTCCCAAAGCACCAACCTTAGACAGTGTAGCTGTTTTGTGTATGCTTCTGGGATCTAGGAGATATGGCCATAAAAAGGTAAAAGTACTTTTTTAACTATGATGAAATTTGGTGGCGCAAATATTAATCCAAAGATAATTTGTTAAGTATTCTGTTACAATAATGGTTCACAGACTTTTTTTATATATATATTTACAGTGTGCGAGTAATATTGCTACTATGGACAACAGCTCTCTTGTCTTGGAGGACCTTCTGCCTGGCCGAGCTGATAGAGGATCAAGGGTTAGCACTATGCGTCACTTCCAGACGACAAGTTCAGAACCTCTCCGGTCACAATCTTACCAATGTTCCTTTGGATCTGAATAATGAGACGCAGTACCTGGACATTTCTGACAACCCCCTTGTGAAACTGCAGGCAGCCCCGTTCCAAAGACTCTCACAACTCTGCTTCCTGAAGGCTACCAACTGTAGTCTGACGGTGATAAATCAAGGCTTATTCGATCAGATCCAAAAACTGAAATTCCTGAACATATCTAACAATTTGTTAAATTACATCCCTGATCTATCACTGCCACTGCTTAAGATCCTTGACTTGGCCGGCAACCGATATGACAGCTATCAATTACCGGCCACATTTGAGACGTTGGCAAATCTGTCTGCCCTTTATTTGGGAAGTGAAAATGCTTCACAAGTGGACTTAAATGATTTTGATTCCCTCTCGGGTAGCTCGTTGGAACATCTCATCCTCGGAGGAGGTGTTGAGTGGCAACGGTATGATCGTGGTTCTCTCGCAAAGATGAAATCCCTCCAGAAGATAACCCTCAAAGTCCCTTTTTGTGAGAACTTTGATTTATTTGAAAACCTGCTGGAAGATGTGAACGAAACGCAAACAATCAATTTAGAATTGGTCAACATATTTCCTGACCTCTGCAATGTGACCGGGGACCCTTTCAGGAACCTGAGAACCATGCCACTAGTAAAAAATTTAACCATTTTAAACACTTGGATTAACAGCAGTTTCATGATGATATTTTTAAAGAATGTTTTTCTTTCCAATATTGTAACGATTACATTTGCAAACATAACCTACAACGAAGATACACCTGAAGGATTTAAGTTCCCCACTCTGAATCACACAATGATCATAAGTTCGATTACATTTGATAGCGTTAACCATTACCAATACAAATACCCCACTTTCGAAATGAGTGTGGACATATATTCCAAGTTGCAGTTTTTGAAGTTCTCAGGCACAGGAATGAACATTGTACCTTGCAACGTTATGTCCTCCTTGCCGTCCCTGGAAACCCTGGACCTCTCAAACAACCTACTGTCTGACACAGGGTTCTGGTGGCCGGGGTGCTCCTATACCTCGGTGTTCCCCAAACTAAGGCACCTCTCTTTGAGCAAAAACCGCTTTGTTGACCTTTCCTTCATCGCTCAGCAGACCCACCAGATGAAGTACCTGGAATCTCTTGACTTGAGCTTCAACTCCATTTTTTTGGATAAGCCGTGCACTTGGCCCATCCACATCACATCACTGAGCCTGAGCAACAACAACCTTGGGAACAACGTATTTTATTTCCTGTCCAAGGATTTAAAGCAAATTGATCTGTCAAAGACAGGCATCACCGTCCTAACACAAGAATATCTTTCCAAATTTCCCATGCTGACCCACCTTTTCCTGAGCTCCAACAGCATTAAGGTCATCCCTATGGATCTATCCCCCACCTTGGTCAGTCTGTACATAGACCAGAATACTATTACATCCATCTCCTTGGAGTCTCTGGCAGGTCTTCCAAGTCTCAGGACCCTCAAAGCTGGAGCCAACCCCTTTGTCTGCTCCTGTGACTCCTATTGGTTCATGACTGCTCTGAACAAATCCTTGCTGCCCGACTGGCCCATGGATTATACATGCAGCACTCCCCCATCTGTGGCTAACCTGCAGATGTCTGAGTACAGAACCAGCAGGATGTCCTGTGAGGCCTGGCTTCAGGCTGCTGTGGCGTTGCCCGTGACGATGCTCATCGTGCTGGCCCTTTGCTCTGCGTTCTACGCCTGTGACGGAGTGTGGTACACCAAGATGCTGTGGGTGTGGATCCGCGTGAAGAGGAGAGGCCAGAAGCAGGCCAACCTGCTGAACAACACGACGTTTCGGTACCACTCGTTCATCTCCTACAGCCACCAAGACTCCGCCTGGGTGGAGAGCAAGCTGGTGCCGTCCCTGGAAGGGGCCGGACTCTCCCTGTGCATCCACGAGCGAGACTTTGTGCCTGGCCAGTGGATCATGGACAACATCATCAACTGTGTGGAGGCGAGCTACAAGACGCTGTTTGTGCTGTCCAACCACTTTGTGCAGAGTGAATGGTGTAACTACGAACTCTTCTTTGCCCAGCATAGAGCTATTGACGCCCAGCAAGACTCCCTGGTCTTCATCCTGTTGGAGCCTATTCCGACCAACTCTCTGCCCAAGAAGTTCTTGAAACTGAGGAGATTGCTGATGCAGCAGACGTACCTGGAGTGGCCCAAGGATGAGCGAAAGCAGCAGGTGTTCTGGGTCAACCTCAGGTCTATGCTGCAGGTGGCGGATCACCGGATCCTGAAGGATTTGGCCCTAGAGTTAACCCAAAGCGCTTCTCTGATCCCAGACGATTTGTTTCCTTTGTTAAAATGATGACTGCAGTCCAAAATGAAAAATGTGTGTGTCCCATTCAAAGACAAATATTTTTTTCATTTTTACTTTGATTGCCTAAATGAAACTCGACGAAACTGATAAATTGCAGTATTTTTTCTGTATTTACTTCTGGTAAAAAAATATTTAGTTTTAGTTTAAGTACTGCATTACTTTTGATTTCTCTTGATTGTATTAGATCAATAATTTTTCTTCTGTTTTTTATGAAATTAAATGTCTCCACCAAGTGTCCATATAGAGAAACGCACGCCATTGCATGCCGTTTCTCAATAGGACATTGTTAAAAAATATATACAGACGATGTAGCCTACATATGATATTTCATAGTAATGAAAACATGTATCTATGTAAATGTGTTTATAAAGACAAGGCCATTGTGATATCCAAAGCTGTTAATTCTCATTTCGTATTTCAATAAAGAACTTTTAAATCAAACAGCCCTGTTTGGACTACAATACCCACATCGTGCCTCTCTACTGCCTGCATAGTTTACACAACAACAAAAAAGGACGTGTTGTCAAACGTTGTCAACGCTCCTTGCTTTAAACTTGACAGTGTGTCAACTATGTATAGTGTAGGTCGGGGGAAGTTAGTTTGACCTCGGGCCAACTTTTTTTCCCGCCAGTAAGTCGCGGGCCAGAAGATGATCAAAGGCTAGTTCAAGGAATTGATTAATGAAAATGCATCTGGAACTGCGACACAGGCCCGTCAGTTGGCTTAGTCATATGCCACACACTAGATTACTCTAAAAAGACGTACATATAAACAAGTGTATGCCCTAATCACGTAAATGTCATGCCTGATCACGTTATGAAGTGCAAACGCGATTGTGATTATTGAATTAAAAATGAAAAGAAAAAAAATTGTAAATTCGTAATGTAGCCGAGTGGGGGACATGATCATCCCGTGAATGACTTTTGCTGATCTCGTCCCCCAATTACTTCGTCCTAACCATAAATGTGAAGATAAAGTGAAAAAGTTGGGCAGTTGTCAGCCTGGTTTTGCAGCGAAGTCTGCCAGTGTCCGTAGAAAGGGTCTCATTGTATGCAAAGACCACGCGAAATGCCGCTCCTCCTTTCCTGTCTATGCTGTGTATGGCAGTAGTGTGCGCCTAAAAAAGCAGCAACCACTCTTAAAACAAAACACACAACAACACACACACCGCGGCGGGTGCTTACTAACTGCGCACACATGCACACACACACACGCTGTAACAAACACACGCACATATACACGCACCATGGAGGGCCTACTCACCGTTAGAAGAGCTGTAGGTGAAGTAGCCTCATGCAGAGACTCTGCTTGCGTTAAACAGCAAAGTCTCAGAGCTTGGCGTCTTGTATCTTTTGTGTAGGCCTACTTTTGTCAACAGCTCCTGCCTTTCTCTACTCGCAGTATCACACAAAAATAGTAATGTCTGATGCAATGGTTGTTGTATAGGCCATAGAGGGGTGTTCCGTTTCATTTAACATTGCATAGTTTCCAATAACTCCCGCTCAGCCCCTCACAGCTTACGCGTGAAAGTCACGAAGCCCCGTGCCCACTACCTCCGTCAGTTGTCCGTTGCCCATTGACTTTGAATGGGGACGGACGCGAAATGCATTGTGGATCCGTCCGTTCAGTTGGAGCGTTCGCCACCGTCAGAAAGTTGAACAATTTTCAACTTTTTCGGCAGCGACGGATCCGTCATCCAATCAGATCGCGTATGCTCGGGCTTGGCTGACGTATGCCTCTGCAAAGACTACTCCCCCATCCGTCAGCCACTCCTTCCGTCATCCGTTGACTGACGGTGCAGTGGGCACGAGGCGTAACCTCGCGGGAGTAGTAGCAGGATTTGATACATTTAAATAAAAAATAAAATAAAGTCGATTGTATCGGGCCCTTTACATTTAGGCTAACATACATCAATATTCGATATTCAAAATAAAAAAAATCAAATCAAAAAAATCAAATAATAATCATATAACTTCTGAATAATCTGGCGGGCCACCTATTATGTCTGGCGGGCCAGTCATGGTCCGTGGGCCACCAGTTGCCGACCCCTGCAGGCTCGTTTCCCGATAACGATGGATCCACGCTCGTACGATCATTCTCACGATCTTGCAAACCATCGTAAATTTCTTTGGAGCGTTCCCCGAAACTCGTCTTAATATGAACGTGCGTGCACTGCACGACGTTCATAGGATTGTAACTGTCGACTGACACGTGCCGAAATTGGCTCTGTAGGAGGGGGAGACACAGGCATGTCACAGGAAAATGGGGTTAAAAAGGGTTAAAATATCTCCCCTTCAAGGCCAACAGCAGTGTATCCTACGAAAAAAAATAGACTACAATAATATGAATGCTACAAATATTAAAACACAATTGATTAGGCCTAGGCCGACATCAGTCCTAATCCCGAACGTGCGTATATTTGTTCACGGCATTTTCCCCCCTGAAATAATTCCACATTACAAAAATCAAAATTGCTTGTGAGACAACTAGGCCTACGTTTATCTTCATGTGGTGAAACATGCTTTTCGCTGCAAAGAGAGCAGACTTTATCTGATTCCGCATGAGGTTTCATTGATTGGCGCGCACTCTCTAGTCTAGAATCTTTGGAGTAAACATAAAAAATGCAACGTTCCATTCATTCCTTATCATTCAAACGCAGAGGCTGTGCATTGACACGCGGCTATTGCTGACCCGATAGCCGTCACGTTACTCTGGAATTTATTGTATACATCACCAATTTACAATCCATCCGCGCTTGGTTTCCGATTATCTCCGAAGTGAAGTGCTGCCCTCAGGAAGATCCGGGTGCTGCTGGACTTCTCAACATAAACAGCAAAATGACACAGACTGCAAAATGTTGTTCCAAATCGAATGCTCCGTGGTGCACTAACCGGAAATTACGATTAAGACTGCCGCCGCGGCTCCTCCCCCGCAATAAACATGCCGCTTAGAACGTTGAACTCTTTATGCCTAGCACCTATAAAAAGCTATAAAAGCTATAACAACTACAAAATGACTATTAATGCAGGCTGCAGGCTATGTGGAAAATGCGCCGACTTTGGCTCAGCCTGGCTCCGCCCTCTTCCGCTACGTAGCTAAGATGGCTGCCGTTGAGCACGAAAAGTGTACATCCCCACACACTTCGCGATTTGACCGTTTTGAGTACACCATCCGGGTCGTTTCAGTACACTTATTTTCGCCCGATCTGAATCGGAACGCCCTACGTACTCAAACTTAGGCTAGTAAGTACGGATAGTATGGATATTGGAACACAGCACGTATCCAAAGGGCTTCGTCGTTGTCTATCCTTTAAAGGCTAAACGCCCGGGGTGCGGTCGTCGGCTGGCGGCTGACAGCGCTCACATCTTGAGCCCAGGGCCCCGTTTCCCGAAAGCATCGTTAGCCTTAAGGCAAGCCCACACCAGACCGAAAATCGGCGTCGGTGACATGAGTCTATTTGGTGTGGTCGCCCATATCGGCCACGTCGGCGTTCATTTCAGCCCATTCAACACGTGTAACCGGCCATTCGTCATTATTCTACCATTCTGATTGTTGGAGGGCTAGCAGCTTGACTACCTGCTACTTCAGGTTTTCGTGTTTTTTGGCCCACAATACAGATTAGCGCCGCCTGTTGTTTTGGAGACATTACATCTCGCGCAAGCACGGAACGTACGGCGTCGGCTGTAATCCCGTAGGTGTGTACCGCCCATGTCGGTGTTCGAGTCGACCAGATTAAATAGCCCGACTTCATTTACCGACGCAAATCGGGCAGTTGGTCACCCGGACCAAAAGCATCGTTGGTAACACACCGGACCAAAAGCATCGTTGGTAACGAACGTCGTGAAAAAGTTTGTAGCTAACGAGAGCTCCAGGGGCACTCGTAGGGTGCTCAGAACATTGTTGTTACTATAGCCTCAGTGGAGTCGCCAGGAACCTGTACTACGAACCTCGATTAGAGGGTTAGCGAGGTATGTTGAGCTCAAAGCCTGGGTTAGCTGGACCACGAAAGTCGATCTCTTTAAGCGTCGCTGTATCATGGTGATTTATGCTCGCAACCAAACCTGGACGGAAGCAGGTTTTCAGTTTAGTCTACCCGGAGATCGGTTACGCGGTGTGCGCAGCTTCCTAGCCCCTCCTCCGACAATGGCGTCACGATTTGTGGGTGTTCCCTTGGACCTCGGCGCAGTTATCGTACAGGCGTCTCTCCGGAGACAGAGGGTTTTTCAGGACAGAACCGATTCCTTGGCATTGTCTGACGATATTCTTTATGAGAGATACAGATTCTCATCAGAGGGTATTCGTTATTTGATCATCCTTGTTGGACCGTATGTAGGCAATGCTACACAAAGAAGCTGTGCACTTACTGTTGCGCAGTGTGTCTGTGTTTCAAGTTCAAAGGTGGCCCCACGTTCAACGTACATTAACCTTGGATAGTAAAGTGCCGTTTTGTCCATTATCCCTTACATAACCGCTATGTCAGTGACACACTATTTTTTATTTATATTATAGCTGTGACTGAGAATTGTTAAGAAAAATCACCTCCATATTCGCCCTGGAGTCACAGACCGACAGAGTCTCCTGCAAGAATCAGGGAAACCTATTATAGGACATTCTTTCCAAAAAATTTAACATTTAGAAGAATACGTGACACTTTGATTCGATAGTTAGGCTATATACCTCTGATTGGAGATTGATTGTCGCCGGCTCCTCCTACCTTCAACTAAAAATGACACAATTAATTTAACACTCAATCATTTCACAATTGATTAGCAACCCAATTATTTATGTCCATTGGCAATACATGAATACATACTCATTACAAACACCTTGGATGTCGAGGCAGTGGGGTCAGACGACATCGCCCCTTCCACTCCTACCATCATCGGCCGACCTTCGTTATTGGCGAGAGCCAGCTCCTCCGAAGTGGTGAAGGGCGGTGGAGGGGTCCCACTCCCACACCCCAACACTGACAATATTTAATAGGATTTAGATATATTAGAAGGCTACACCTTGGCAAAATGCATTATATATATA
>OOFH01120624.1:0-19600 GCA_900323355.1 Merlangius merlangus | reverse complement strand
ACATCAATGTGCCCAAGAGTAATGAGAAACTTATGACTTACAGTTTGCAGTTCATCTTCATGGTTAAGTTGGGGTACTCACAGAACTGCAGTTAAATATCCATGATAGACCTTTGAAGGAAGGAACAGTTTACTCATGGTCCCCAATTTGGGCACTGTCCCACAGTTCAACATCTACCATCTCCATTAAATCAGATAAATGAATGACAATACAAATTCAGGGTCAACTTTTAAATAATGATTAAGATAATTAACTAATCCAGCTTTTTACACACACACACACACACACATCATAGGTATACACACACACACACCATATAGATATATACCATAAAGATAAACACACCAAAGATTGACTTAATATAGATACAAACTATAAAGATAGCCCCCCCCCTCACAGACACACACACACATACGATACACTGGTCACTAAATACTACTTCTCTCTTCTCCTTCTCCCCTCTAATCCTTTTCTCCTCTCCTGCCTCCCTTTTCCATCTCCCTTCCACGCATATCACATTTTTATTGCCTCTACTCAAGGGAATAGATTTGGGTGGGGATTTCTAGGTTTCATAAACATCCGGGGCTTAGCCCAGAGGGAAAATGAAAATGCTGGGCGCCAAAATCATTTGTATGCTTTATTGTGCATGCAAACTTTTTCATAATGCTTTATCTAAATAAACGAAATATGCAGTTTATTATAGCTTTAAATAGCTACCTGACTGCTATGCTGCTTATCCCCAAATATCTAAAGTTCCATTCAAGTTATCACACACACACACACACACACACACACACACACACACACACACACACACACACACGTTGTTGCAGGGCCGTGCAGAAACCCTTTGAGGGGCAGGGGCTCAAATTAAAAAAAAGGGCATGTGTGTGTTCATGAACCCATTAACCTAACTATACACAGTGTTGGGGAGTAACGGAATACATGTACCGGCGTTACGTATTCAGAATACAAATAACTGACTGTATTCCGTTAGTTACAATTTAACTAGTTGGTATTTAGAATACAGTTACGTTGTTTAAATCAATGGATTACATGACGACACTTCTGTTTCAGCAGTTTATTTGTGCTTTCACACCAACAGCATTTAGTGCGCACTAAACGAGTTTGGTCCCCTTGGTTCGGTACGTTTGCGTTGGTGTGAATGCAACCATCTCACTTCGATGTGAACCAAATCAGCCAACCGAGACCTCCCTGAACAGCTGGTCTCGGTTTGCTTCCAAACGAACCCTAGTACGGTTCGCTTGAGATGTAAAAGCGAACGCACCTCGGTCCGATACAGTTCTACAAAGCATACCTCTTTGGACGTAAAGGGCACCCGCTCAGCCGCGCACATTATGGGAATTATTGTTTGATTAGCGGTAACTCAAAGACTAGCAGCAAATTGTCGGACTGTCAGGGAATTTGGACGGACACCCACATAAAACGTATGCTGGAAAACACACATAAAAATGCAGATGATTGAACGATCTCGCTCGCTCTCTCTCGCTCTCGCTCTCTTGCAAAGGCAACACCTATGCACTTAGCTAAGTGAAAAAAATGTTAGCAAATATCTTTCGCATGAACATACGAAGTAATCCAAGTATTCAGAATACAATACTCAGATTGAGTGATGACACGGAATACGTTACATATTACATTTTTGGGCATGTATTCTGTATTCTGTAATGGATACATTTTAAAAGTAATCTTCCCCAACACTGCACACCTCTGATCACCTATCATTGCATTCGCCACCAAAAAGCCCTATGCGAAATGGTTCTGGAACTGGATGATACCGGTCAACTGGTCATTATATGGCAGTGATTCAGGCTCGTGGCCTGGATCCCCGCCAGTTCCAGCAGTTTTTGAAGGAGGTGGCTCAGAATATGGAGATGTGACATACCCTACAGAATTAAGGTGGTAGGAACGCGGTCCTCAAACAAGTTTTTGAGCTTAGTGAAGTTTATTTAATAACTTATGTTTTTTAACTTCTAATATTACTCTTTTTATTATTCACTTGAACAGTTTAATCTTTGATTGATTGAGTAATGTTGGTTTCTTGATAAATTAAAGGGATTCATGTTATAACACAAGTTTCTTGCTTACATATATTTTCAAATGTATGTATTTGCATGTACAAGTAATGTATATTTATACACCTGAATAAATAATAATCAAACACAGTTATTTAACAGTATCTTAAGGAATAGTTAAATTATATAGTCTTACAGTTACAACCGGCCCTTTCAGGGGAACCTATAGACTACCAGAGGCTACCAGGTCGCTTAATCCAACATCCAATCAATGCATAGCTTTAAGTGCGGGAATAGTTCTATATAAATCCAATTATTATAGCTGAGTGGCGCAATACATGGGATGCCACAAGAGGTAAGTTACCGGAAATCAGCCTTACTGGCTTTTATTTGCTTTTCTTATTTGCCCTTCTATATAAGGACTGATAAGTCACAGACACCACTTTGACAGCATTGTAAAGGGTTTACTGGCACTTACTTTAATCCACTGTAATAACATCAGGTTACTGGTACTCACTTGTGCATTTAGTGATGGTGCATAACCGGTTCATTGGATCAACTAGAGCTAAATGCAATTTGTTTAGCAGCTGTTCCGCTCAACAGTTCTGAAAGCGCGTATAGATATGTGACATATCTTTATTGTTTTTCTGATTCCCATGACCACCATGCATTCTATTAAGTATTTTCTTTATTAAATATTTTTTTATACTAAGCTCTATTCTAGGCAGATTATTTTATGCATAACTTTGGATAAAAGCATCTGCTGAATGACTTAAATCACTAACTTAAAGTAAAGACAATGTTTCACTAAGTATTTATTAAAACATGATTGCCTGCAAATAAAAGGGAAGGAAATGAAAAGCAATCAAATCTCCATCGAAAAATCTGTTGCGCCACTGTTCAAAATAATGTGCTGTAATGTAGATGAGGTCAACATTCAGGTCAAGATGCCTTTCAGACTATTTTACATGTCAGACTTCTCCTTTACTGAAAACTCTGTGGTGGTGGTGCCTGTTCTCATAACCCAACTAGATCTACAAAACCAATGTAAGACTAAATGTATCTTTGAAACTAAATGGTCAAGGAGAATCGTACTGAAGTATATATATGATCAAATGGTATTAAATGTATAATACTTACTACATTATGAACCATATAGAATAACATATGGTCATATATAAACTCATCCAGGTGAAGCCTTAAACTATGGTACCACAAGTATCATTTAAAGTGCTTCATCAGTCTGATACAAACTAAACACAATAACAACCACTGAAGCAGATCTAGCCTCAGCCAAGCCACAATAGTAGTCTGTGGATTATTTAATTGCAACTAATTCACTTTTTTTTATGCAGCACTCGGATACCTGGCTTGAGTTGATCAACCCTCAGGATCGTCACACCTGGGAGGTCACATCCTGATGGATGTAGTCAGGTAGGCTGGTAGGATGACATACATCTGGGTGGACACTCCCATGAGTGATGTCACCATAGGGTAATCAACATCAACATCCCATCTGGTCCTAATACAGGGTTACTTCTAAATTCCAGTTAACCCGTTCCAGGCACATTCAACAAACGGCTATAAACAGCTACGCATATAATGTAAAGATAGCTGCATAGTACAGTCTTTTCAAAAACATCTGTCCATCCTGGATGTAGGCCTGAGGACCAAGACGTGGTTGGGGCCATCTCTCCGTGCTCAAGCTCCATAACGGACCTCCCCCCTCAGCTCCTTGGTGACGTAGTTGAGCAGCGCCGCGGTCACCTGCTGCTGGAGCGTGACGTTGCCCATCACCAAAGCGACGACCTGCGCCACATCCGTCCAGTCCAGGCTGCTCAGGATGGCCATGACGGAGGCGGTGAGCTTCTTCTGCTGGCTGGGAGGCAGCTCCATCAGGACCTGGGGCAGGGGCCGGAACTCCCCCGCCGTCGCCCAGCAGCCCATCAGGCCTCCCACAGCACCACCTGTGGCCAGGTATTCATTTAATTTATTCTGCTTGAGATTAAGGCCCCGTGCACACGGAAACGATTTGCGAATACGCATACGTCCCTATGCATTTTCGTGTTCGGATTCGTGTGGACGCCGAAAAACGCAGACGATGACGTCATCGTCCCCTCCGCCAGGAGGGGAACCTCAGCCGCATTGGTTTTGTTTTAATTTGATTTGTGTCATTTTTGTAGCTTTAAATACAGCCCCTTGATAAATGTTCTTACTAACAGTACATTATAAAGTATTTTCTGCTCAATCTAAAAGGTTTAAAAACTGCTTTCTCCACCGGTCTTCTTTTATTGGTGGAGAACCTGCGCCACAGAGTGGCCTTCAATATGTACTACAGCGTTTCTACAGCTAGATACGTTTTCCGCAATGATTCCGTCTTTACGGAGATATTCCTGAAACGCATTAAAGGAAAACGGAAAGGAAAAGATTGTTTTTCGCCAGTGTGGAAGGGGCCTAAGATATCAGATATTATAATGTAAAAAGGCAGTTTTTAAAAAGGTTTACAGACTGAAAAAGACAATAAACTCACAATAATACATTTGGATATAGATGAGACTGACTCGACTGGTAGATTATTTTCAGGGCCTCTAGACTCAAAGAAAATGATTCTAGAACATAAATGTTTGCACATAAACATCCTTAATCCTAGAGGTCATATCAGAGGTCATTTCAGTTAGGCATCAGTGCACTCCCGTTTCTTTGAGTGGCGTTAATGTGTTTTGGGGGTTTTATGAGAAGACTCTTACCGACGGCTATTCCCGGGGGCCCGCCAAGCAGCCCTCCTATTAAGGCACACCCTCCAGCCATCATAGCTCCTTTGGTAGACTGCCGAAATGTAATATTAATGTTCTGCTGAGCCGAGACATCACAGCAGAGACGCATGACGTCTTCCATTCGTGGAGACATCCCTGCATTGGAGTTTTGGGGAGGTAAAATAAGAACGTTTCCCCTACAAACATTTTCACTTTACTTTACATTGATTAATGTACTGAGTACCCTGTACTGCTTATTGGGATATTAGCATTGAAGTGAATTAATCACTTCTGATCAAGGATCATTGTTTTGTCCGATTAATCCATAGTGACTTTAGTAATCAGAGTAATTCAGACCACAGACTTCGAAAAGCTGAGTTACAAACTAAGATAGAGACTACATCACCTATTATTCTGTTCACAGTTCACCAGGAATATGCCAGTATCTGGAATAACAGGAGAAAACAAAAAATATACATGCAAATAAAAATAAACATGACATATTGGAATTCAACATTAGGAAGAGCTGCTGGGAAATGATCTATTATCAGTATCTTTACATTATAAGTGTAAAAAATATTCATGAACTTTAGAGTTTTATAGTATTATTGGCTGCACACTGCCATCTGCTGGTAAGGTTTCGTTATCAAGTTCGACAAGTTACAAAAAATAAGGATAATTTGATAAGTAGGCAATCCCACAGAGCACTTATTAGAAAGACAATTTCTATAGAGCGTAATTTATATTGAGGATAAAAAAAACAAAGGTTAGATAAACCGTTGATAAATCCACAACGTGTTGTCGAAGACCGAGTAACAAGCAAGAGAATATGTTTAAGCGACTTCACACAATAGGGGTTCAGTAGCTCTCGCCACATTATGATTACCCTTTGAATAATCATCCTTACTTTACTCGATGTTCAGTTCATAAAATATCACATAAAAAGTAAGAAGAACACAAAACCAGACAAGGTTCGATACCTAAGGCAGTGGTGAGATACATGTGTGGAAGTAGGGATAGTAAGGCATGGCCATAAAAGCACAAACCGAACGAAGAACACATTCGATTCGTTATGACAGTACAAAAGTATTGAATATACAAATTAGTCTTACCTTCTTCAACTCGATTTTAACTGGAAAGTTTAGTCTGTTCAGCAGCAGCAATGCATCATGGGATTGATGACAGGAGAACCCAGGATGTTGATGCCATAGATATAGTTGATGCGCTTTCGCTTTGAGAATACAGATATCGCTTGTTCCTCCCCAATGTCAAATATTAAAAACACATTGTAAAAAACACACAAAGCAAAATTGCAACCTCAAATATACAGTAGCAAATCGAACATTTTGAGTTATTTCAGATTTAGCAAGTTAGAACCTAGTAGGTCTACAAAGTAGAACAATTCCATCGATGGTCTACAATCATTTAAATAATCAGTTGTTTAAAAGGGTTAGACTAATTTAATCAAAAAAGGATACTTAATAATTGGCATAATGAGGGCCAGAGAGGTCAGCACAGGAGAGCACAAAGCCATAATAATACACTTTTAAAAAGTGCGTCTCTCCTGTGCTGAGAGGAGAAAGAGATCAAAACATGTTTGTGAGTAAAACCTCTCAGTTCAGGAGTTCAAGGCATTGCGAAACAATGAGTGATTTGGAGAGGCGAGAGTATTGGATGTAAACACAGACCAAGAGATACAACTGACCACGCCTTGGGGGCGGGGCTTTGTGACGTATCCGGTATATGGGGACGCACTCGGGCACGTAAACAACTTAAAGATAAAAACAATCCCTGAAGACTGTTCTCACCGTGAGGTCGCTTCAAAGGATATATACTTTTTTTGGTACAATTGAAAGGTAAGGCATGAGCATTTTTCTCAACAGAAAGCCAATTGTATTTCTATTGTGTTTTTTGGGGTTTGGGAAGTGGTTTGTATTCTATTGTTCTTCAATCCGCCTGTTCACCAAAGATTGAACTGATTCAGGCGATTCGAACAATAAGTGTTTTTTTCTACACATAAAAAGCCATTTCGCTTTTGTGTGTCTGTTGAACTGCAAAAAGCCTAACAATATGGCATAATCCTGGGTCTGTATCTTTGGTAGACAGTTTTTGACGATAGACAATAAACAAGGAGGCTGTTGCTCTCTGTAAATAACAATCCAAATGACCTATGGATTGACTTTAATTTGCCCTAATATAGCATTAGAAAGCTTTACAAATATCCAGGGGCATATAGTCTCTATAAAATCATCTGAACACTACTTTGAATATAGTGATCAAATGATTAGATTTTTCAGTCTATGCTGAGCAAAGCCTACGAAATGCAATGTTGCGATTCAATTAAATGGTGTGTTTTTCTGCTGGACATTCTCGGAACATTCAAATAAATGTTTACTAATAAATCTGGTGGATTCCAAAACTTAATGATGAAAACCATCTCGTCAAAACAAGCAAATAAACATGAGGGCTTGAACTATACAATCGGGCTGATGACGTACAAGCCAGCTAACCTAACTTTCCATGAGACATGACAGCTGCTCCGAGGGGCACTGCCATTTCGTGAGACTGAACTTTGTTTACTTCCAGGCCCCTAGCCACTAGCAATTCAGCCGATCGTCTGCCTCGAAACGACTCGGGTTTCCAGCTGACGTTAAACAAGCAATTGACAGTGGCGGTTGAAGCCAAGATCGAAATGCTGACGACCAGTGACCAATGAGTCTTGGGGAGTGGCAAAATGTTTTCGTTGGAGGCTTCTCTCAAACGCTCCGGAATGACCACAAGGGGGCGCCATTTCACATGATGATCATAGATGTTTTACCATACGACCAATAATCAACCCTCTGCTTTTAACTCCTTTGTTTTTTTCAGATTGTGATAGAGGTGAAAAGATGATTGGAAAGATTATTTCTCATCTCCTTGGAAATGCCACTGACTTTGAAGCTGGTGAAGAAAGTTATGAAGACCTCATGGAGTTTGAGGAGGGAGGCTGGGTTATAGTCAACGTCTCAGGTGACGATTCACACAATCATCTGAAAATGTAAAAAAAAGAAGAAAAAAAGCTAAACCTTCAGCTTTTCACTGCAGCCGTATGGAATATTGTAACAGCCAACTAATGACAGAAATAATACAGAGCTGTTTGCACTGAAATATTATGTACTTATTATGTACGTATCAATGCACAGAGGACATGATTCTGTCTGTGCCGCTGGTGGACCCCCTGGAGAACCTGTTGATTGAACACCCCAGCATGTCCGTGTACCAGACGAGCTGTGAGACCATCGAAGGAGAGGATCTGGCCTTCGATGAGGAAGGCGACACGGCCAGGTAGGTTTACTACATTTGTAAGCACGCAAAGCAAGACATACCGTCTCAAGTCACTTACAGTTTGCAGACGTCCAAAAGCCAATTGATCCAATGTGTCCTGCACTTGACCAATAAGGCCAATATAAAAAATATATTTTTTCTTTTGATAAAATGTTTTACTTGTCACCTCTTTCCTGCCGTGGCTTTCCGTTGACCATAAAGGTCTAGCAAGATCCTCCCCATATCCGATACTGTTTTACCGTTACTCAAAGGTCACTACTGCCCCCTCCTGGTGTTCCCCTACAGGTCAGTGGCGGTGCGGCGGCACATTTCATGGCGTCTGGCTGCCTGGGGCATCCCCCTCACGAGTGCAGTCCAGTTTTTGGCACTCCAGCGGGCCCAGAGCCAGGGGGAGCGCCACAAGATGAGCCGCAGCGCCCTCAACAAGCAGAACCTGGTCAAGACACGCTTTTCCCCCAGCGAGAAACGCTACGGATACTTCAAGCAGCCGGGCCAGCGCCTCTACAACTACTAGAAGCCTGATCCCTGGCCTGGTTGGTGGGGTGGGTTTGTGTGGGTGACCTGCCAAACATGTCGATTTACGGCACGGCGCAGTGCTTTGACCCTTGACCCGGGGGCAAATCGCTCAATGTACTGCTGGATAATTTATTTTTTTACATGAACGTACTTGGGTTTGCTAGCCAGATTGCATCTAAAAACATTTATTGGTTATGGTTGCCAAAAAATATTATTATATTATCGTTCCTTGTGTATGCATGAACAGGTTTTCCTCTTGTTGGTACACAGCAGTTTCACTATTTCACCATATGTATCAAATGTTTTCGGGAACATTGTATGAGCCACGCTGCAGAGGAAACACTCTTCTTCTTGCTCAGGGTTAGTGGAAGCAGAAATTTGTGATTCAGTACAAATCCTGCTACAGTATCAAATTTTTGCATAGCTGTTCAGATGACGTAGTTGTAGTACTAGTCACTAGGAAAAAATAAAGTGTGAACGGTATCCAAGTTAGAAGTTGAACGTTGATAGTTCTTCATTATCTTTAATGTGTCATATTGTGTGCCTTACATTTAGATGTTGTGTTTAGATTATGCTTTAAGGGCGCTTTTCATACCAAACTGAGTTAAAACAAAAATTATGATATGTGAAGAAACATGACTTGTCATTTTAATGTTTAAACGTCTTTGCAATCAAAATTAATTCTGATTGAAGATTAACGAATGTATACCGTTTCATACTTTTCAGTGGATTCTTATTTTTAACATGTTACATCATTGAAGCCTTTACATAATGTATAAAATTGTATTATGTACAGCCGTTTTGTCTTTGTGAATATTTATAAAAATGTACAAAAAAAATCGAAATCTTGTTTTTTAAATTGTGGCCTGGGTCGCATTTTATTGAGAATATAAACTGAAAAAAAACAATTTGTACTATTTAGTGTTATTTGTATCCATAGCATCTTGCAGTGACTTGAGATACAGGTAATACAGGTGGGGATAAGGCATCCGTCTCTTGGATGCCTACAGGTTAAGTGATCAACCATGCACACAACTTATAAGACAATAACCTTTTCTACAAAAGGAAAACACTTGGACATATTTCAACCTGGTGAAATAAGAAGTCGGTACCACCCAACAGCCTTATCCTCGAAGTTGCTGGATCTTGCCCATAAATCTCCTGACATTCTCTTGGTCGACAGGATTGGCCCAGTGGCCGTCCTTCTTGAAATGGGAACCAATGATCATGGCGTTTGCATCCATGTAGTGATCTACGTTGTCGTACGTCACTCCCGAGCCAATCAGCACAGGGATGTTCACACTCTGGGCAACCGCTGAATGGATCAATACAAAAAGATGACCATATTGTCATTTATCTATTGCATGTTGACAACAATATTTGGAATGGTTCTTGATATGATATCTCTTGATGTCTGTTTAACTGGTAATATTTCTTTAGCTTATTTTATGCTTTTTCTATTCGGCAATGATTTTGAAAAAGGATGCAACTAGCATATATGTTCTTAAAAGTAAGCCATTATTGAATTATGATCATGACTTGCTATAGCAGTTTGAAATGGTAGACAGTGTTCACAAGTGTCTTCCATGAGCACACACTGAAAGCAGCTGTCAGATCCACAGTTCTCCTGGGCCCTTGCCCTCCGCAGCCCCTTCAACCACAAAGACCCCAAGCCAAGAATCAGCCAAGTCAGGGCCCTTGCCAGTATATAGCTCATTAAGAACAACCACAGAGACGAACGCCACTTCAAATCACAAAACTTCCAATCAGCTAAGGGCCCTTGCAACCCAACACACATGCCCCCAAGTGTTGTACAAAAGGGCATGGGCCAGCTATAGCCAGATGTAATGCATCTCATGCGGGGGAACAGGGGTCAATGTGACCTATTTTTGAGTATCTCAAATGACCTCCACTTCAACCGTACATGTAAATGTTTCAAGTGTTGGCACTCTTCTCTCTTTGACTGACACTCGTGCAGGTTTCTTGCAGTTGTCACGTATGCGTAGGATACTTCCCAGAAGCGCTAAGGTTTCGACAAACATGCACCCGGGGAACCTCAGACTTTGTACAAGCTAACCTCCCTGACACTGTGATTTGATCCCTGCTCCCAGCTCTTGCCTGCATGTTTTTGTCTTTGTGTATAAGAAATATACTGTATTTTGAAGTGGTGGGTTGGTCAGGGGGCTTTAAATAGTAATGCGGAGGCCCAAATTAGCTTGGAAAGTCCCAAGGACACTGAGACTTTGACGCAGGCGAGCTAAGTCGGAGTGTCACATCATGGGGGAACAGCCAGGCTTGTACACTATGCTTCACACATTGAACAGGTTGTCCTGCCCACATTCATTTAAAATGTAACTATCACAGACTGTTGGTAAGCCAGAGGTTTTGAAATGCCTACTGACCCAAATACGGTCACTGAACTTTGTTTTTGTCACTATGTGCTCAGTGTGTTTCATATTGTAATTATAAACATAATAATTTATTTTAGTTATTCATTTAAAACCTTCACTAGGAGCATGCCTGTGGTGGTCTGTGTACAGTATATATACAAATGCTTTCCTCAGAAGGCAGAATCTCAAAAGCACAACAACCATATTTTCCGCCTGCCTTATTGGGTAACAACCCGCGCCAACTCTGAAGCTGACACCAAGTCTGGATTTCAAACCCTGCTACGCTCATGGAGGCCCTCTAGCTGGCAGACATGAGAGTTACATCAGGAATGTTGGGAGTGCTTGCCGTGCTCCTTAAATCAAAGGGGAATCCTTTTGATCACATTTGAGAGGGCTTATTACCCTGTACCACATTACACTACGGCGCACGACCCCGAAGTCAGTCCCAAGCCAGGGGTTCAAACACACAACCATTGGGCTGCGTGTCACCGTTACCACTAAACTATCTTTAACTTCTGCATAAGACATTGGAAAGACAGTGTACACAGTAGGAGAGTAATTATACACATCATTTTTTTGGTGAAAACCACCTTTGAGTTCTTGTGGATCTGCCTGCACCCCGGTCGCGATCCCCGTGACGATGATGCCGTCTGAAAGGAAGAACTCGGCTGCCTTCGCTGTCTCTTCTATGCTCACATCAGACGTCAGGGCATGAGAACTGGAAAGCAAACACACAAACACACTTGTTGAAAGACCAAGACAAGGCCCTTCAGCATCAACCTAGATGGTGTGCATGTTATGTAGTGTTAGCGGGCCTGTGAAAAGGCTTCTTAATGACATACGTCTTCGTTTGTAGCAGTAGACAATGTTTAGCTATTGCAAAATGCAGGTATTTTGAAAGTCTGTGATTTACTTTGCATCTAAAGCATCTAGGAGGCCTACAGGTTGGTGGACACCAAACCCAGGGCCCCTTTTGCCTAGGGAATCGGACTCCCAACTCATTCCCATGTCCCCTACGTCTCGTGAAACACACCTGTGTTTCTTCTTGATGTCAGTGAAGATCTGGATATGCTCTGCTCCTATCTGCCTGCGGTACCTCAGCAGGTCCCCAGCGCATGCATTCAAAAGGCCCTCATCCGCCACGTGGGAAAACACAAAGCCCTCGGCTCGCATGAAATCTAGACCTGATCAAAAGGCACCAGACGAAAACACGGATATAAAGCAACATGTGGGTAAACTACAAAAAACCCGGCCTTGGATTCTGTGGGATTTTGAATGACAACAAATTATCATGCATCTGAGATGCATGAACAGGCAACAGATGTATTCAAACATAGTAGCGGGTGTTGTACCTGAAGCGAGAGCCACAGCTATGGCGGGTTTGTTAGCAGCAGACAGTATTTGTATTCCAAGGGGCAGAGTAGGACAGAGGCCCCTCACAGTGGTACACACTGCTGCCATGGAGGCACACACTTCGGGCCCCACGGATAAGGAGTAGGGGATATCATGCATGTTTTCAATGATCAAGCCATCCTAAAAAGGAACACAGAGGCAAAACTTTACTTATTTCCTGTTCACTTTTTTCAGAGGTTTTGTTTAAAATCAAACATACTATTTGATAGCTGTTCTTTACCATTCTTAGTGCAATGTATCTACTTACAATCCCCACATTTAGGTATATCTCTGCTTCTTTGCATGCCTCATAGGTAATTTGAGAAATGTTCATCTTATTCAAAGGCGTACCTGGGATATCATACAGCATGGCATAAAATATGAAATCATTTCAAAGTACAAAGACAACGTTTGGATGATAATCAACAAATAAGAAAACAGTAGTTCTTAATAAAGCTTTACCTGGCATGGCTTGGACATGAATCATTCCAATAACTACAGATTTAAGTCGCCCAAAAAGTTGCGAGAACTTCATTTTCGTACGGCGATGAAATGCAAACAGATACGAAACCAGTTTTTGAGTGAGAGGCTTTCTGGGTCACGTGACAGTCCGATGTCCAAGTTTACTTTACTGAAAAACTAATCAAAATAGTTAACCAAACGAGTTATTTTAACAGATTGAAGATCGCAATGGAAACTGATATGTATCAAATTCGTCCAAACAGGTTTCCGTGGATGTTATGCTTGAAAGCGTTAAAGATTGTTGTCCCCCGCGTTGACGTGCAAGGAGCTATGCGATTTGACACGCCAACTCTGATATAATTGCCAAAGCAGACATTTATACACAATGACAACATGGGACCTCTGTTGCTGCAAATGATTCCGTAAGATTAAGCCATTTTCCCTGCGAAATAAAGTAATCAAATATAGTTTATTTGGCTGCTTGGAGAAGGCTACAGCTCTTTGTTTACATCTGACAGCGTAGCCACGCGGTATTCAACACTTCCTGTTCGTAAGCCCCGCCCCCTCTGTCATTGCCGCCGACCCGCCCCCCACTTGTTTTGCCGGTAAAATGTGAAATTTAGTTTTTTTTTTTTAAATATTATGGGGTATTTATTAAAGCAACTGTGTTGTGAGACACTATATTGAAGGGAGAATACCGAGTGGGTTCGAGGTGCTGTATGTAAAGCGGTATAAAGAGGACCGGCAGTGTGTTGTTTAGCGCCAAGTTAAATCCAACCTCCTGACGTGTAATGCATCAAGTCATCTGTTACCAAAGAAGGCGCAAAATAGTCGCGCCAGCAGCTCAGAAGAAGCAGCAAGCTGTCGGCTCACACACTACCGTCTGGGTGACTCCAACCATACTGACACTCTTAGTGTTTTAACAATTTGCCGACTCCTGCGTACTAAAAGCAAAGCTTATTTGCAAGTAAAGTGTAGTTCAAGCGGGCAATCTTGAGGTGAGTTGAGTACAGTGTACACTTTAACTTTGTTAGGCTATTTTATTGCTAAGCTAATGCTAATTAACGTCTAACAATTAAAAAGCTTATGCATATTTTCGAGTTAATCCCTACCAATGACCATCACCGACATGTCATTGCGATAAAAGTCGCATAAGAGAATTGATGAATGGAACCCACTGGAGATCCCAGCTGCCTGTTGGCCATTATCTTGCAAGCCAGCTGTCCAAAGATGACAAAAAATAATGGTGTTCCTATTAACGATATTCTCCAACAACATACGATGTTCAACATATAGACTTCGGTCTTGCTATCAATGTGATTGTAAGAGTTATATTTGCAATATTCGATGTATATTGTTGACGTGAACACATCATGTCCGCCTTCCATTTATTTCCCCGCGCTGAGCTGCGCTTTGTGTCGGCAGGAGACGAGCTGAGAGTGGGGGTTGGGACTGTGTTTTACTGTGTTTTTAAAAGTGGAAAATTGTATAAACTAACAGCCAACATCGTCTCCTTAGGTTTGCTCTCAGACAGAGGGATACGCCTTTGGGTATAATGCTAGGAACAAGGTAAGTTTAACGTTATTATGGAGCCTACAGTGTGGCGTCAAACAAAGTTGTGTGGATTGGTGCTGCTAGCGGGCTCAGCTAGTTAGCCCGCTGCTACTGTGTCTTCCCTTTTTTTTTTTTTTTACTGAAACGGGGTACTACCCTAATGCAAAGGTCAACGGTGTCTACATTGCATTTTACAGATGTTTATTCTATTTTTTTTCGCAGGCAAGAGGCAAAACCAAAGTCTGTCGCGGAGCTTCCTCATGATAATGCAACGCGGTCGAGGAAGAGGAAGGCAGATGTTGCTATTGTAAGTTGTTGGATGGCAAGCTACATCCAAGACTTGTTGAGTGCTGCTGTATCTTTATTTTGCAGTGCAACATGTCTGACATGAACATACGGAGGACGTAGCTGTATTGAATAAAGTACTTGGGTAGATTAATACAGTGAACGCATTAATCTAGTCTGATACTGGTGTCCTAAGCATACATTTCATTAGGATGCAGCTGTCTCAGTCACATTGCTAGACTGATTTGTGTTTATTAATTAAGTTATGTGATTCAAAAGTACTTGACATGAATGGCATATGATGATGCGGCTACAGTTATATATTTACCTTGGTTCAATACTTGACAGATTGCTTCCACATTTATATAAAGGCAGCAGCATATGAAGCTCACCTATCTCTATGCTCATTCGTCAGTATTTGCGTGATCCAGATGAGGAGGTGGCTGAGATGACCCAGAAGAAACTTCGGGAGTCAAAGGTAGCAATTTACCTAGATCTCACCCATCAGGGCAATACTGTCCCACATTTCTCCTGCGGCTAGTCAAATGTTGTTGAAGTTTTATCTTTCCAAGATAAATTAACGGTAATTGCTCCCCAATAGTTTTCCAGGTTTTAAATGCTGCCGTTTCTGCAAATCAGTGTTCATTGTATTTCATTTAGTATTGTAAATGGCTTCTGTGTCGTCAACCTAAGATTCTTTTTTTTCTGTCTTTTGAAGCATGGCGGGAGTACCGACACTGGTTGTACAAGTCCACAGAGGTGGAACCCCACGCCTGATCTGGAAGAGGACCAACCCGTTACCCTGATCAGTGGAGGATTCCCTCACTACACATTTGGCCACATTTTTGTCACCCCTGTGCGATCATCCCCGCTTCCTGCACTATGGTGAGCATGCCTTGTGGTCAGCTGGAAGTTAATTCAAGTTTTTACATTCTAATGTGCCTTAACATTGGATAAAGGACTTGAGGTTAAGGTGAAATCCTAACGTCTTTTAGAACATGTGGATATTTAAAAGATATAAAGATATTTATTTAAATGTATGTCCTACCCTCTTTTATTTGACGCTCAGCTGGGCCAGTAAGGACGTTGTGTGGCACAACATGCTGGAAAAGGACAAGAGCTACATCAGGGATGTCCACATGATGGACAAGCATCCTCATCTTCAGCCGAAGATGAGGGCCATTCTGTTGGATTGGCTCATGGAGGTCTGTCAAACCAAAAATCCAATTAAACTTGATGGCCCATAGAAAGTTGTTTGGCATTTTGTCTTTATCTGCTGAAAACATTCATTGAAGTGCCATATAGCTCACAAAATCCCTCCATGCCCAGTGCATTACCCAGTGTGTGGGTATTTCTGTGTTGTGTTTCAGTAGGGCTGGGACTATTTAAATACAAAATAGTTCTGATGAAGCAGCTCCCCTTAGGTAGATGGAACTCTTTCTAACCATTAAGACATTAGGCCCATTTCCAGCCTTTCCCTCATACTGTGGGAGTCACACAGTATGGTTCAGGGGGATTGAGGAAAGGTCCACAAGTCTACTCATCAATTTAAGGAAAGGATGAATTTAAACCTTAGTTTTGCATGCCACAGTCTGCAGAGATAGTGGTTTTGCTCATGTTTTTGTCTTTACTAATGGAATGTCGTGTCATAGGTCCTTTCATGCACATGTTTTCTGACCACAGCAATGAAGTGACCGATGATGTGTTGAATCACAGGTCAGTGAGGTGTACAAGCTGCATAGGGAGACGTATCACCTGGCCCAGGACTACTTTGACCGCTTCATGGCCACGCAGAGCAACGTGTTCAAGTCCACGCTGCAGCTCATTGGCATCAGCTGCCTCTTTATCGCCGCTAAGATGGAGGTTAGCATGACAGCTGCTCTTGGGGAAACATTGCACTTTTCCTGTTAGCGTGTGCGTTGTTTATGTTGCTTGTGCATTGTGTGGTGGGTTTTTGTGCAATGTTTCACAATGAAGATCTACTCTTTTTGTTGATGTGATGGAGTTGTTAAAAGTGTGGTGTCGTTTTTGAATAGATCATGATTTTTTTATCAGCAGTGTCTCAGTCCTTTTTATTATGAACACATGGGTGTTGCCCGATCCAAGTTGGTCTTCTGCTCTAGTCTGTAATCAGTTTGAGCACTTGGATGCACCAGCTTCTCCCTGCGTGAATATGAGTCATAACCTGGTAATCTGCTGAGCCAATCAATCATTTTAAGGGGAAATGGGATCAGGGAGCTATGCTCCAGTAGTTGCCAGGGATCAAACTTGTGACTTTCTACATACACACACTCTGCTCCAACCACCGTAGTCATTGCTGCTTCTGATAAAGTGTGGCCTCTCTCTTTTGCAGGAGATGTACCCTCCAAAGGTGCACCAATTCGCCTATGTGACGGACGAAGCCTGCACTGAAGATGAGATCCTCAGTATGGAGGTCATCATCATGAAGGTACGGGAAAGATGGCGATGCAGGGACCATGCTCCTCCATCTTTGCAGTAGTTTGTGTCATGTGCTCCTGCCGGGTGCTTATTCAAATGTTTTTTCTTTCTCTCTCAACGCCTTCCTCTGTGCTCAGGAGCTGAAATGGAGCCTGAGTCCACAGACGCCCATCTCCTGGCTCAACGTTTACATGCAGGTGGCCTACCTGAGAGATACAGAGGAGCTGCTCATCCCCAGATACCCCCAAGCCACATTCACACAGATCGCGAAGGTGTGTGTATGAGTAGACTTGTTGAGCATACCAAGATTCTTGGTAATGTGTCACCAAGGTGTGCTCTATACCTGGATTCATGGATTGTAATCCTTCCCTAAACCATAGTGCCAGTCAATTTACAATAAATGTTGAATTGACTATTGCAATGGTATTAGACACATGGTAATACAGCTGCATGACGTATGTATCTATATGGGAACATGCGGTTTGAAGTGGTCGTGTCCCTTCCCTCCCTCCCCAGCTGCTGGACCTCTGCTTGCTGGACGTGCGGTGTCTAGAGTTTCCCTACGGTGTTCTCGCAGCCTCTGCCCTCTTCCATTTCTCCTCCTTGGAGCTGGTGGAGAACGTGTCAGGTAAAAGACATGCTCAGAGACTGAGGGGAGCATCTGTCCTTCGTAACGCTGTTCGGCCAGTGCACTGCATCTGTGCGCTAGTTGCAAGTAACAAGGTGCAACTACTGGATTCACAAATTGAATGAATCTGGCACAGCATTAGGACTTTGACTTTCTGAGCAGGATACTGTTAATCAGTGTATACATAGTTTCTCATCTATTTTACTTATTAATTATTTATCCAAACTATGTGACCTAAGCTGAAAGATACTTTTAGATGAACATTAGGGATTAGAAGGAGCTTTCTGGTCAAAGACAAAACCCCTAATCCACAAGACCCGTAGCAATTTGAATCCATTCAAAGGTGTATGTATTTCTTAAAACCTTTCATATTTGTGTAATGTCCTTTTGTATTTGGGGGGACCAGCTCCATGTTGACGGTCCCACTTGCTCTCTCTCTCGCTCACGTAAACGCAGCCCTGAAGAGGGTAGAGGTGGATGAGTGCGTGAGGTGGATGGTGCCCTTCGCCATGGCCCTCCGGGAAGAAGGCGACGGCTCCCCTATGAGGACCTTCCCAGGAATCCCGGAGGACGACGCACACAATATCCAGATACACACCGGCTACCTGACATGGCTGGTAAGGATTAGCGCCACCGCGCATACGATCTGCTAGGGGGTTTGAGCGGGAACAATACGTCTCTGGGAGTTCAAAATGAGCCCTACTAAAATGATGGATACAGTTAGTGTAGTCTGAAATTGTTTTAATTTCATGGAACACAAGCTTATTATGGAAAGCGATTTAAAACAAAAAGACAAGACCTATTACAAAAAATATAGAGTATATTTGACATGAATTGCAGCTAGGCAATCCATGTTCAGAAGTATTGATTGGCCATTGTATTAGTTCTGTTCATATGACTAATTGCTTCTCCTTCATATTGAGGTGTGTGAATTGTGTAGCATGAGCAAATGTATTGATAAATGTGTGTTCTACTGAATTTGCAAGTAAAAGCCAATGGCTTGTGACACCGCCATACGTGGAAAAGCTCTCGGTTCAAGGTTCCATTTGCGGAAAATACAATAAAAATGGATTGCCGATAGCGTGTTTGTGGTGTAGGCCCGACGGAAAAGCAACAAATAGAAAAAAAAAAATACATATTGGTTTCTAATATGAACCATACTCCACCACATGTAGGTGAATGATGGACACAGTTCAGTCTCTGCAAAGTCCTAACCCCTTTTTATTCATTCATCGTTATAAACTTTAACTTTACATCGAAGCGTTTTGCAGCGAGTATAAAACTATACACTTCATGGGCATTTTGCTGTAAGTGTACCGACGGACACAGAGGATTGAACCCTGGGCTTTTCAGCTGGCAGTCGGTCAACATGGCTCGTTCACTACCTGTTCCGAAATACAATTGCTATTAAGCGTCAAGCAAAATGTACAAAACGAAAGAAAAACAATAAGTCGCCCCTTCTCAAAATGGCAGCAATGTACCTGCAGTTCACTTGATGGGCACCACATGAAAACGTTATGTACGTTGCGTTCACAGGACAAGGCCCACTCGTATCAGGCCTCTGAACTGGAGCGCCCTGGCAACTGCCCCATGCCCTCTGGGGTCCTGACTCCGCCCCTTAGCAGCGAGAAGACGGAGGAGGTGCTCAGAGTCAACGCTGCCGCAGTCGCCGCTGTCTGCAGCATGGGACAACGGCTGAGCGCCAGCTCTGATCCGGAGCCCAGGCCGCGTCATTAGAGGAGCGGCAACCTTTTTTTTTTTACAAACAAACAAATGTTATCTTCACGTTGCCTGTCCGGAAGAACGAGGCCAGCATTACAG
>OOFH01120622.1:0-11212 GCA_900323355.1 Merlangius merlangus | reverse complement strand
GGTTGACGATTCCACCTGCATGGAAACAGGAGGCCTCGTGCATCGACAACCAACCAGAATCTCCCTTTCCAACAATACAGTCAGAGGAATGTTTCAGTAGACCTACCCAGAAGGTCTCTTCAGTCAAATGCGTACATCTACTCCTGTTTAAGCAAAGATCTAAGAAAATTATCTTTGCAAAAGGAGTCTCAAGTTATTCTTCACAAAACAGTTAGTACTTATACCGCTGCCTAACGTGTAAAGTGAATTATCCACATGGGAATATGGTTTCAATTTCCATTTCTTTCTGAGTACTTAAAATATGAGCGGTTTACCTTGGATGGCATTCCCGATGCCCTTAATAGACACGAATGTTAATGTAGCCTTCAAACTGCTTACGGAACGAGACGGTAAGCCTTTAGTTCCCAAAAATATAGTCATATTGATCACCATACTAAATGAAACTGAAATGGAAGTAAGGAAAAAAAACACCACTTTAGTTTGTCTATCAAATGGCAAAACGAATTTCGGATGTCTACAGCTATGTTGTATTGGTTTAGGCAACGAGCAGCCACATAAACAAAACCCCTGATCCCCATACAAGCTGATAAACGCTTAGCTTATCACGATAGAAAGTGATAAACAGGACAAATACCACCTTTAAGTATTTACCAAACAATTGTTAATTTGATCAGTTCTCTCGACGAACATCGAGGCACAGCAAGCAGGGTGTAGCTGGCAACATTTGGGCACTTTCCCAGTTTCACTCGCAGTATACTGTTTACTTATCCGACAAGACATTGTAGATTGAATACTTATCGTAAAAATCATAAATTTAGCGAAACATTTTCGGTCACACCATTATGTCGCTCATTTTCTACCAGGATAAAAGTTTTTGAAAGTTTGGAGAAGTAGGGGGTTCTCACCGCTCCCGAGTCCCAAGAGCCTGCATAAATCCCTTGTGAACTTCATGAGCGCAACCATCCAGCATTATTAATTCAAATATATTTCATTACAATGTGCACGACTGCCGTTAACACATTGTTTGGCTACATTTGGTCAACGGGTATCGAATTTTGCCGTAATCGCGGTGGTTCAGTCCGCTTCCTGACCCAGTAACGTAGTTGGAACCACCCTAATATGCGCCTTAAAGGGACAGTCCCCACTTATTATGCGCCCATTAATGTAAATTAATTGCCAGGCCATAATGTACAAAAAAAAAGGCTAGTGTAGAAGGGTTCACTTTTGCAAGCCATGTTCAAAATTAAGGACGCACTTTCCTGGTTTCATATTCAACTTGAATTTATTGATACAAATGTAAACAATAATAATTCGCAGGAGTCAGGCAACTGGGAAGCTATAATAGTTATAAGCACATCTGACTTTCAATTAGTTAATTCAATTAACATATCTTGTGTCACGATTACAAGTCAAGATTTGACTTGTAATTTGACAAATTGTTGTGTCTCCAAACCCTCACATTAGCACAGTTTATGGTACCACTTTACACCCTATTTTGAGAGAGGGGATGTGTCGATCTCAGTGTTAACCAGCATGTGGTCTCCAAGGGTCTCCATCAACCCCAAGATGTTGGACAGCCAAATCATTGTTACAAGATCCAAACGGCGTTGCCATCCGGTAATGCCATCTAGCTACGTTTCATGTCCGCCATGACGGCCAGAGCAGCATTCCAGCCGGGAGACCCCATCACTCCACCACCTGAGAGATAACCACACAATCTAATCAATCATTACAACTTTATCAATACAGCACCTTCGCTGCAAAACTGCAAAACAACACAGTGAGCAAAGCGAACAACATTACAAGACATGTAGTTAGTCTTAAAAACCCAATAGGCCTACATAATCATCAGAAGGTAAGGTGGTACATTTAAAAGGTCAAAGTTAACTAAACCAAAAACTACTATGCAACACTCTCCTGGATTTGAAGCTAAACTATAGAAAAAAAATAGAAATAAATCTATTTATTCTACTCTAAAAGTGACCAACTGAAAGGGACTTAAGGACCAGTTGTAATACCTTAGGGACTTCAGGTGTCCTCCTATACTGTAGGGTTAGGGTAAGGGTTCAGGTGGCCTCCTATACTATAGGGTTAGGGTAAGGGTTCAGGTGGCCTCCTATACTATCAGTGGTGAGATGTCACACTTGCTCTCCATGTGACTGGTGGCGTTCATAATCCTTTGAAGCTCTTACATAAATTACAGGCGACAATCCTCAAAGCCACTATTGATGGGAGAAATATTCCCATGCGGTACAACAAAGCAAACCTGGATGACAGCCACTGCCACACAAGTAGAGCCCTTTGATGGGTGTGCGGTAGTTGGACAGGCAGGGCAAAGGTCGTGCCAGGTAGAGCTGGTCCAATGACATCGATCCATGGAAGATATTCTGCGAGGAGTGGGGGCAAATAGATCTCATTACATTCTCTTAAAAGGCCCACATTCCATAATAAATACAATGACCTCAATAAAAAACATTTCATTTCAAAAACATTTCAAAAAATAAATAAATAAGATCTTTGTAATACTGATAGAATGGTGGGTGTTCGGTGGGTGGAAAGAGTACAAAGAAAAAGAAGAGCTGGTAAAAAATAAATAAATAAGTCCTTCCATGTTCTTCTCCAAACCAGGTCAATTCTCCATCCAAACTATTTTTATTTTTTAAAGTCTTCGGAGGTGTGATATAATTGTATGGAGTATATTATGTATTAGAAATTGCATGGAGCACAATATACAACTAAAAACAGCTATCTCTTAAGCAAAATGCAAATCCTCCTGAGAAATAATCCCATCATCACACAGGCTGTGTATGCACTTCAGTAGAATAGATTAAACCCTTTTTCAGGTTCCAAGACTAATTTCCTCAGAAACATTATTTTGTGTGTTTTTTTTTAAATAATGAATTTTGATATATTTACTTTATAGATCAAAGTGTGAGGGTCCCTTTTCAAAAATGTAGTTCTTAAGACCACACCTGTTGCAGCACCTGGAAGAAAGTCTGGGATGCAAATCGCTCTTCCTCCCAGCGTACTTGAGCCTGTGTGGATAGGCAAAGGAGTTCCACCACATCACCCATTGAAATCCCTCCCTCCACAGAGAAAAACACCACAACAAACCCCTCCGGTTAGCCCGAAGATCCTCTCCAGATCAGGGGGAGTGAGGATATCCCGGCCCACCACCGAGCTCTTGAACCCTGGGGCGTATTGCTCCACCCAGTCAAACACTGAGGAAGTGGAGATACAAATACAGGCTTGAGTCTTGTGTTTGGGCCAATCAATGACAGCATGCCCCGAGTGGAACAGAGTTAGAACCGTCAACACAACATGAACAACGGAACACTGTTTGACTGGATGTCACCAAAGCAGTTTTTGATGGCTTTAAGAAGTTCTTACCGAGATCGGCATATGCTTCCTTGTCCTGATCGGTCCATTCCTTGCCTTCTAAATAGTAGGGGGTGAACTGGGTGAAGAATGACACAACATGGGCACCGGGGGGCGCTAGAGTGGGATCCAGCACAGAGGGAATGGTCATCTCCAACATTGGCCTGTCAAAAGAGAAACCCCCATAATGGATGAGGGACAGGCTGTGTGTGTGTTTGTTGTGTTGTGCGTTTGTACATCCATAAGACCATAGACTAGTGCAGACCTTGTTGAATACTTTCCGTTGATGGACTCTTTGTAGGCAGTCTCCAGTACTTCCACACTCTCACAGTTGAGGTGGATGGAGCACTGGTGGTGTGGGCCCGGTCTCCCATCTGGGCTGGGCGCCGCCAGGAAGTTGGGCAGTTTGTCTACAGCAACTGTAAAACAGAAAAGAAGGATATGATTTCAGGTTTGTGCTAAGGTGTGAATTTGTTATTCATTTTTGTATTTAAAGAAGTGTAATGGAACCTTTTCACAGAGGTGTGATGGTCTGGTGCAAAAAGGAGCTGCACCTTTAACACTTTACCAGTCAAAGAAAACCTTAATACGACTATAATCAATGAAAAACATAACTTAATATATCGTACCGTTGATCTTGGTGACAGGGGAGGTGTAATCAAATTGATCAATGGCTTTGATGAACTCTGGAGTTAGGGCAGCCTGTTATAAAGAGGACATGTGATTATAGAGAATATAGATATCGCTTACATGTTCAAAAATATCATCATCAGGCAGGGCCTTCCTTTGTCACCTGTGGCGTGAGCTTCTTGAAGGTCACGTAGGGCGTAGCATTGGACAGAACCAGTTTACTGTGCACCTCTGAGCCGTCCTTCAGAACCACGCCCTTTGCCACCCCATCTGGACCAACCAGAATCTCCTGTACATCCTGCCAAGCCAATAGAACTTTAGAACTCTGATAAAAGACTGTTAAAAAAAAAGACTCCATTAATGGGTCAAAAAATGATTGCAAAAAAAAATTCATAGCAAGTAATCTCATGTGGGTTCGCGACCCCAAGGCTGAGCTAACTCCTTAGCCAAGTCAAGGGATAGACACTGTAATGTGTACAGTCAGGCTTGGATCAGAGTCAGGTCAGACAGCCTTGGATCAGAGTCAGGTCAGACAGCCTTGGGTCAGAGTCAGGTCAGACAGCCTTGGATCAGAGTCAGGTCAGACAGCCTTGGATCAGAGTCAGGTCAGACAGCCTTGGATCAGAGTCAGGTCAGACAGCCTTGGATCAGAGTCAGGTCAGACAGCCTTGGATCAGAGTCAGGTCAGACAGCCTTGGGTCAGAGTCAGGTCAGACAGCCTTGGATCAGAGTCAGGTCAGACAGCCTTGCCTTTTCAGTGAAGATTGAAGCCCCATGGGAGCGTGCGGAGCTGGCGATGGCATTGGACACGCCTCCCATGCCTCCTTCCACATAACCCCAGGAGCCCTTCTCCTTCTCCAACTCCCCCATCACGTGATGCAGCAGCACATACCTTCAACATAACCACCATGAGGATTGGTATTGAGACCCTCCAAAATGTCAATGTTTTATTTCTGTTCACATTTCATTATGAAGGTTGCACATTATGTGCTTGAGTGTGGATCTGTCCCAAAACATTCTAATCACATTACCTACTAAATATGTTTCTATCATGGCTATCAAGGGGAGAATGTGTTCTTTAGCTTAGCTCACCCACTGCCGGGGTTGTATGGGCTGGTCATGGCTCCGATGACAGCATCGGTAGCCAGCGTTGCCTTCAGTGGCTCGGACTCAAACCACTGGTTAAGGATCTGAAAACCCCAAAGTCATTTAGCCTCTAGGAAGATCCTCGTAAGGTGTAGACAACACTAACACGGTGTTGAGGCTGTTGACTCACCTTCATTATCGGCGCTGTGACGATCTCATAGAAGTCTGGGATGTTCTTTCCAAGTTTCAGGCCTTTCAACACATACAGTCCACATAAATGATGACAGAAGGATCCGATAAGTCATCCGTAAGTAGTCAATAATGGATGTGTATATTATGACTAGTTAGGACGATAGATTATAGTGGTAATTTATTTTAGACACCTCATACCATTGAGGTGTCTAAGACGGAAGCGTACCACATTTGACAAGTGGCATCAAAGTCTTGGCCGCTGTGATTCTGGTTCTCAGGGAACCTGAGGTCAGACCTATGATGTCCACTGGGGGGGCGTCAAGGAGAGGTTGGGCAGCTGAGGCAAGCTTATCCAAATAAGCGTTAAACTCTCCATAGGCCTGCATGTTTGGAAAAGAGCGAACGAACGATAACATCAATAAATGCAAATAATAATAAGGCATGAAGGATTTTTTGATTGGCCAAATGTATCTAGATGCATGAATGAATACTAAAAGCACAGTTGCCAGATAGTACATTGGCTTAACAGTGTGTAACTTAATCTCAGTGACATGAATGCACATGAATTTCCTCCTCCTTCTTCCCAAACTACTACCTATAGCAGGGGTCTCAAACTCACGGCCCGGGGGCCAATTGAGGCCCGCGGGATGACATTTTGTGGCCCCCTACTTGACATCAAAGTTTAGTGTTAGTGCGGCCCGCGCATTGTTGTCAAATGCATATTCTTGCTGAGTCGCTTATCACTTGTGATAGGGTGACCAGATGTCCCCTTTTTTCTGTAGAACTCTGGATGCGGCCCAGCCTGACACAGACTCTACCTCCCGCGGCCCCCAGGTGAGTTTGAGACCCCTGACCTACTGTGTTTCAGACTAAGAAACTCAATTCAAAGATTAAATTATAAATCTATCAGGGAACCCCATCACTTGACACATGACTACTTGATGCTGTCGCAGATGATGACATCATTTTAGAAGTACCAACTGACCCCTTCCAGGCCAGCTAGCTTAAAAAAGGGAGCGGTGGGAGGTGGTTTCTTAGTAGGTTGCACTTTTCAACCTCACCGCTAGATGTCACTAAATCCCACAAACTGCACCTTTGATGGAGCTTGTTCATGGGAAAACACACTAGGAGCATAATAGCGTCATTTCACCCTGTACTGGTCAATAGACTATAATAAATATATTTATTATAAATATATTATGGGTTTATAACAGTGGACCCTTGAAATGACCTACCATGGCATCCTTCTGGGAAAACTTTCCAATCTCCTTCCGGTTCAGGACCATGTCTGAGCCGAGCGTGAGGGATCGGGGGGGCGCTCCCCCCACCCCGTCCTCCAGCATAGGGCTGAATGCATGGGGGTCCCTCCTGTAGATCTTCAGCCCGTGTTTCTAAAGACACGCATGAACACACAACGAGAACTCAGTCAGGGCCGCGCACATTGTTCCATCTGCAAACAAATACCCTTCATCTTTTGTGGTGAGAAGAAGGAGAAGAACAAGTATTTTACATTACATACATCATTAAAAAATGCCTTTTGAGCTCAACTAGAGGCTCTCATCTGGTGGACCAACATGTGTCGGTAGTGATTCAGTCACAACCAGAATTGACATGAAGATTAAGGTTTGGAATATGCTCAGTCAAAGGGCCGTCGGTTGACCCATCAGTTGAGAATCACTTAAGAGAAGACAGTAAAATAGATAAGAATGTGCTGATTGTGTTGAAAATACTGCAGTGTTCAGGATATTCTGGATGAACTTGCTACCTTGAGTTCCAGGTCTTCATAGATGTGGGGTCTGAACAAACTAAGCAAATATGAACACCTGGAAAAGTGAAACCCTGTTGCAGGGAGGACAGATTTATATAAAATGAGAACATTATCAACACCCGTATTAGAAAATTTCATAATTTCTTATTATATCTCAAACTCTAATTTGTTCCATTAGAGGCAGTTTCTTAACCTAAATGGAAAATTTAACCTTACAAAGCATTTACACTAAATCCATTCCTCACCCTAAGGCTGCAGATAGTTCTTAGTGTTCTGGCACATTAACTCGAGCCTCCACCTTACCAGGGAACAGTTCTTCTGTAACGGCGGCTCCCCCTAAGACGTGGCGACGCTCGAGCACCGCTGTCTGCAGCCCTTCTTTCTGGAGATATGCAGCCTGCATGGGACAAGCGAATTAATGTATGCAGATATGTAAGAGAAATATGAGTGGGCTACTAGTTGCTGTTCATTTTACTTACCGCCACCAATCCATTGTGTCCTGGATGCAAATATTGGTCCGATAGAAAGATAAGAAAGACATTGGCAAGTGGACAGGTGGTTGGACAGGTTGTTAACACAAACTTAAAGGGTCATTCCGGTGTAAAATGGATTTGGGATATGTTTTGTATGATAACGAGTTGAAACGTTCGTTTTGGAGCACAAAAAACGCATAACGAGGCTTTCTTTAGTTGGCTGTTTTTAGCCGATTCTATCAAAACGCTATAAACTTGGAACGATGGGGGCAGTGGTTATGGTAAAAACTAAATCGCTATTTTAAACTACTTAAAAGGCTAAAAGTAGCCCGACACTTCTTTGGTAGTATAATAAGGGTCTTAACATATAAAAGGCATTGAGAACTTTGTAAGTGTACACATTGTTTATTAAAAAGGAATACACAATACCATCAGTAGATCACCCGTCGACGCCATTTTGTTTTTAAGACTCGATAGGTAGATTGACGAACACACAGATTGTGACATCCGTCAGCAACACGCAAGCTCTGTGTTCGCCAATCTACTTATCGAGTCTTAAAAACAAAATGGCGTTGAAGGGTGATCTACTGACGGTATTGTGTGTATAAAATGTTGTTTTTAATAAACAATCTGTACACTTACAAAGTTCTCAATGCCTCATTCTATGTGTTAAGACCCTTCTTGTACTACCAAAGAAGTGTCTGGCTACCTTTAGCCTTTTAAGTGGTTTAAAATAGCGATTTAGTTTTTACCATAACCACTGCCCCCATCGTTCCAAGTTTATAGCGTTTTGATATAATCGTCTAAAAACAGCCAACTGAAGAAAGCGTCTATGTGTGGTTTTTGTGCTCCAAAACAAACGCTTCAACTCGTTATCATACAAAACATATCCCAAATCCATTTTACACAAGAATTACCCTTTAAACGACTAAAATCGAAACCAACACGGTAGAATTGAGCAATGCAATTGTGTCACCAAATCATATTTAACAAATGTCGATAGCATTATAATGCCAATGGTTCACACAAATAATGTGTCCAGCAGATTGCAATCTGTTTACGAAAGGTCTGCAAGTTTTACAGCCTAAAAGCAAAGTGGCGACTATATTGCTGGCACGTAACATCGTCCAAAGTTGATCCATGGAGCCACAAACGTTGTGAATACCGTTGGAGGAAATGTATTTCGGACTTTACTATGAACCCTTTAGTTTAGAAACGAATAGGCCTATTAAAGTGCTGCTGTCGCAATATATAGTCCTGTCTGCCGGAACATTTGCACTGGATCTTGCATTCCTACCTCCTCCGATTACCAGCACGTCATACTCGGATTTGAGCGCAGTGTGGCTTCTTCTGCTGGACGCGTTCTGTATGCTTTGGATAACCCGACTGCCTTGCCTCGTCCACACCGCTCCTGTCATGCTAAATATTGGGAATGCAAACGTTTCTGACGGTAAAAAGAACGAGTGTGCTATTTTATGTTTCCGAATGAACTTATGGAAGGGGAGATAACCAACACGTTATAGGGTGCCTGGGTCATAGAACGATATTTGTACTTCCTCCGATATCCACTAGTCTTCAGCTTTTAGATTTATGAAGGGGTGGCGCTAGAAGTTGGCAATAATCAGCTATAAAAAAAGAAAAGAAAAGGAAACACACACACACACACACACACACACACACACACACACACACACACACACACACACACACATTCGTAAATGGAAACACATATTTGTTATGTGTTTGCAGTCTTTATTTGCCTGTACGCACGCTTGCGTGCGTGTGTGTTGTATTTTGCTCTATAAAGTAGTCCAGCTTCTGTTACTGATGAATCAATGCACTTCTGTAAATAAAAGTAGTCCAGCTTCTGTCTGCAACTCTCTTTTGTAGCTGATGTTTGTTTAATGTTAACATGACGATATGCTTACAGATAAGATGCCTTTTATTAATCCCTAAGGAAATGCTTAAAAGAGAAGGACAAAGGTGGGGATTGTGGAGGAGTTCGTCCTTCAATAGCTCAGCTATTGGGCGCCAGACTGGAATGTACTGGTTGGAGTCATGGACTGTATGAAATGAACCTGTATGCTATCATGGACTCTGACGCTGCTCGTCAATGTTTAAGTCTTTATGGTCTGGAGTTTGAGACGGTGGCCTTTGGCGGTCTGTGCACTCCCCCCCTCCTCCACTGGGCTCCACCACTGCTGCTGTAACAAGGTGCGATGCTACACGCCACCTGGCTGCCAGACGCCCCCCAGGGGACTCCACTGGGCTTCTCCAGACAGGGACACAGGGTGGTGGTGTTTGAAACCGGATTGTTGTAAAGGTTTGTTGACGTGCTCCAGGACCTGGTGCTCAATGCTGCCATGCAGGAGGTCTCTCCCTGAGTGTGGTGACGGCTGCTCTACATGGGCACCCTGTGCACATTCGTTGCTCAATGGGCAACAGTTGTGCATGTGTGCGTGGATGACGGATGGTTCAAGCAGCCTCCCCTGGCCCGACTCAGAATGATTTGACTCTGGGGTTGGGTGAAGGTGTTGAACCATCCAAACACACCAGAGGGAAACGATGGTTAAGCAGATATATGTGGCCCTGGAACAGACCTGGGGTAAGATACAAAACTCTGCAGCTACAGTCAATACCTTGCTCTTGGGTTATAACAAACGTAGGAGACACACTGTATGAACGGTCTAAGTAAAGTAATGTATTTACTATACATGAACAAGATAGAATAGAATTAAATAGAAAGCCTTTTATTGTCATTGCACGAGTCAAGTACAACAAAAAAAAATTTAAGCTTTCCCAATTGGTGCATTCGAGAAAATAAATAAATATATAAATAGAACAAGAACAACAGTATACCAAATAGAAATGTAAATAATGTAAAATAAATAATAATAAAGTAAAGTACAATACAGCAGTGGGAGGTTAGGGGGGGGTCAGTCAGTCGGGGGTCAGTGCATGTGTGTGTTCAGGGTGGATACAGCTTTTGGGAAGAAGCTGTCCCTGAAGCGTGAAGACCTGGTTCTGATGGACCTACAGCGCCTGCCAGAGGGCTTCAGGTCGAACAGGTGAAAGCCAGGCTGGGAGCTGTCCTTTGTGATTCTCTGCGCTCTGCTGAGGCAGCGGTGAGGCAGCAGATGAGGGTGGAATCATTAGTCTGAGGTGTGCATGAGGGTTGAGATAGTCTGTGAATGTTGTTCCAAAAAGAGCCTGACCAATGAGGACGTCTGGAATGATCTGAGGACGAACGTTAGCGGACAGGGCAGGCCACTGTGGATGCATTGGTTCCAGCCATTTCTTCAAAAGGTTTCTCTGGTAGTTTGTAGTCCCTGCCGCTGAGTAGGCTGCCTTACCCTATTGTTGGCCTGACCTTCACGCGCCCAGGCCATTTGTAGGGGGGAGCACCATCACTTTTCTGTCCACTTTGAATTCCCTGACCTGGGCGCCACAGTTATATACCTGTGGGGTTTATGGGGTGATGGTTGTTGTTCCCAGGCCTCTATCACCGAGCAACCCCCTGGGTCTCCGACCACAGAGCTGGTCCAAGGGGAGAACCCTGTGTTGCTCCCCTGATGGAGAAATGGACATAGCGGAGAAGCTGCTCCCAGTTCTTCCCGTCGACAGCAATCATCTTTCTCAACATCTGTTTCAATGTCTGATTGGGCTAAGCCTTGTGTACCCCCCC
>OOFH01120621.1:0-12546 GCA_900323355.1 Merlangius merlangus | reverse complement strand
GGGGGGAACCGCTGGGATGCCTGGGACATCAGCAGGAGGATTCATGCAGCACAGCATAAATACAGCAAAGACACATCTGTGATTGTTGACACTGGTCTGGAGGTCGTTGGGTTTCTTCCTAAACAGCGTGCACTACTCGGTCTGGAGCTAAGTGCACATTCCTCGGGTGCACATTGGCTAATTGGGCTTCCAATTGTTAGAGGTTCATGTCTGCCCTACTGCCTTTCTTAATCACTGGGTTACACAAAGATTAACCAAGGCATTCTGGACAAGTCGTGTAGCCTGGCACCGGATACGTCTCTTCACACAAGTCCAACGCTTTGCTCTAGCACCTGGCCACTCATTTGAAGCGCATTTATTATTCCCTCTTTTCATATCATGCTGATGATGTAACAAACATTGGCAGAATTCCATTTAAGTGACTGCAAAGAGATTGGCAGCTATCGATATCAAGCTGTGTTCCAAGAGCAGCAGAGCTACGCAAGCTGTGTCAAACTGCAGCATTGCGCAATTTGTTCGTCTAAAGACTATCAAAAACATGCAATTATTGAGAGGTTTATTGACGATCTGCCTTGCTTTAAAAAGCAAAAAAGGTCTATAGTGTATGTTGAGAACGATTTCAGTCTGCTTTGGGTGTCAGAAGCAAGAGTTGTTATATTTCCTGTTTGGTGAGTTAGTCGACAGCAATGTTCTTGCTGCAAGGTAAATAAAAATATGCTCTACATAAAAAAGTCCCCTTTTAAGCGAGGATTTTTTTGAATACCCTTAGACCACACAGCATAGAAGACACATAAACTTTTTTTCTTTCAAAAAATGTGGCGAATCCGGGGAAGAAAAGACACTGAATATTCTAAGCCTCTATGATCTAAAGGGGACTCCAAATATTCACTAAGGCTTGTGCAAACTTTTGCAATCGGATCGTATATTGGCAATTGAAGCGATGTTCAACTATTTGTTTTTCCTGCGCCAATAATAGGTCGATTTAACTAACTTACTATGAGAACTTACTCTATAAACAGAGCGCGTACAAGAGCACTGTCTCCTTCAAAATATTACTGTTGAGACTCATCTTCCGACAACGCAAAATAAGCTTGAATAGACACATTTGTCAAAAACAAAGCATGCTTATATTCCTTCATAAAATGCCCCTTCATACTTCTCAAGGTGACCTCCACAGTGATAGCTTTGGAAAAACGACCCAATCCCTGACCATCCCACTCCAGTTAATATTGAGTTTTCCAAGAAGGAACTGGTTTGACAGGCTACACCTGGCCTACCTGCCTTTATAAAAGAATGCACCAACCGTCATGATTATCAACAAAATGCTATTAGTGAGTATCGTTGTGTTCTGTGTGTATCGAGTACTATCGCTCGCACCCTGCTGTATAAAATAATAATATAGGAAAGGCATGACAAAAGTAGCAGAGTAAAGAAATCAATTGAGCCACATTACACACCTTCCGTTTATCTGCTTCGTCAATCTGTCCCTCTTCAATCTGTCCTAGGAACACTAAATTGCATTAATAATTGAGCTGTGAACAGCCAACAACAAAGCTTTGTCTGAAACAACATATTTAACTAATATCTCCAAGACGTCGATTGGGATGTTACACGCAGGAGTCAATCAGATGACAAGTCTCCATGTAAAGTTTGGTAAACTGCCACATGTTGCCGCTCCAAGGGTTGTGACCAAAGTTTATTTGCAGCACACCAAAGAAAATCCATTTGTATCTGCATAAGCGGACAATGATCATCCACTTTAACATGTAATCTAGGTAAACACTCAACACTGCAGACGCATCAAGCACTTCAAGGATGCAGAAGCAGGCAGATGTTTGTTTACAGATGTCAACAGGCGGTGACGTTAATCAATTCTGAGAAGAGAGACAGTTTACCACCTCAACTACCAAGGCAGTTAGGTGTTGGAAGAGAAAATCCCGTGGAGATGAGCACGCATTACATACTGACAGGGGGAGTTAGGTTGCTGCACTGCACCCATTTTAACCACAGACTAGCTTCGATTGATATGTGGTTGTGTTCTGGGAGGACGACTAGCTCAAGCCTGCGTGCAAGATTCACATCAATTTTCATCAGCCACTTGGTTTGAAGAACAACTGTTCTGAAGAAACCCAATAGCCTCTCTTTTCATGCCTGTAATGCGGTATTAAGGAGACACTGGATATGTCCCAGATTAGAATGTTATTTCCACTTTAGTGTAGTTAATATTAATTGGGGAGTTTGAGGGGCTTTGTTTCCATGGAGACTGACAATATCCAATGTCGGACATGGTGGATTTTGAAAGAAAATGTGGTTACCTTGGAAACAACCATTGGAGTCACGGTGAAAGGGTTTAAACGGTGGGAAAGTGAGGAAAGACGCAAAGATATGCATCAGGATAATGATGGCATGTCATTTATCACACTCCCACCACTCTTCCGTCAATGAAGACACAGTCCAAATATTTAAATACATTTGACTAGACAATTTTTTTTTTTTTTATTTAAAAAAAGTATTTTTAAATATATTTCCATGTAGGATTAATGGTAGTTTTCTTCTTGGAAAAAATGTCTTATATGTATGCTTGATTAAATTGTCTTCAATTACTCATGTGTTGTAATGATGGGGGCTGTTATCTGTCAACAAAATCTCTACGTTCCCGTTCACAACTGCCTTAAATTAAGAATACATATATGAGGGCAGCTCTCCCTGGAGCCTGGTCGTAGCTCCCATACAAATCATGCTTATACCATGGGGCATTCCTCAGTCTCCTTGAATACAAAATAGACCACTCCGAGCAGAAAACATGCAAATAAACACAGCATGGGCCGACTGATAAACGGATGCTTGGAGCCAGCTGGCTGAATTTCAGTGAGATAACTGAAACAGGGCAAGCACAGAACCACATTATTTTCCAAGGTCCTAATTTATTTTTTTGTATCCTCGTAAAAAAAACAAATGGGGTTGTCTGAAGGGGTTTCCAAAAAGCATTTGTGAGCAGGGGATATAGTGGCCCAGGCAGCAGCCTCTAGAGATCCAGCGTAGCACTGCTTAGTCTGATACTCATGTCCCAGGTGAAAAAGTAGGACCGCAGTAGGTCAAGGCTGGATAGGAAACCCCTGACATCAACTGTCTAAACATTATGAATATTAGTCCATTTACAACTTATTGCTACTCAGAGAAAGAAGAATAAAGAGATAAGACTAGGCATTAGGCAAAAGTTCTAATGAATTGAAGATGCATTGGGATTCAAATATATTATTAATTCAGTACCCTTTCTGTTCTAAACAACATGAAAATTCAACTTAATAAATCAACTATAACAAAAGTTTGAATTAATTAATAAAAAAGAGAATAGAGGGAGACAGAACACATTTTTTACTTTTTGGCAAAGAGACAGAGGCAGGTAGATTCATTTTTTTATCAATAAAAAGCCTGCTGGTATAGAAGAAATTCAAATATTACTGTACACTGTAAACCGGCCATAATTTTTAACAGCCTTGAAATTGCTGTCTCAGCTACAGATGTATTAGATAGATATTGTTGGCTTTCTTTAATTAAATGTATAATCTAACTAATAGATTTGTGTTTGAGGATAACTATGAACATTCACCCACATATTACCAGGGATGCTTAGATTATTACTTACTTAGTAGAGGGAACTCAGGGGACTTTTGCAATCGTCACTTTAGTAATTCAATCAATAAAACGGTTGACCTTGTTGTTTCACTTTGACACGATTGCATCTGCACAGAAAATTTATTTGAATTATAATTTAGTTAAGGATTTCAGATGTCTTATTGAATTGCTGTCTTATAATAACCAAGCAGTTTGTATTTGAAAAACATGCCAACTAAAAACTTTAGAAAGAAAAAAATAGTTTTAAAGAGAGCAGAAAAAGTGCACGATTTTGAAACTAAACAACCAAAAACAAAGTCTCTCCTTTTGTGCTCCCTCCCTCCAATCATTTTGCCACCATTGATGTGTTCATTTGACACACCTGTGATGAACATGCAAGAATAATTCTCTGAACCATCAGGGACGAGATGCAGGTGCAATCAACGAGAAACTGATTTTCTCACAATGCACTCATAGCAGATGGTTCATAAAATAACAACTTACAGCACATTAAAAGGAGACAGCCTCAGATCTCAAATGGGACGAGATCTTACACACTATAATGGACCATGTGGGGAGACGTTAACTTGCTATTTGACGTTTGTGATCATTTTCCCTTTCAACAATCCAACTCTGCTACACAGTCGACGGCATGAGATTCATATTGACATCAAACACTCTTTACAAGCAGTTGACTTCCTGCTGCTTACCTGCTAAATTCCTACTCTGATCTACACTGCTGTAACCCTTAGAGAGAAGCTAAAGTGAAAAGCTTAAGTCAATCGAAAATACCATCAAGAGAACTAACCTGGAGAAAAGCATGCATACATTGTCTTCATAGAACAGTCAAAAGTTTACTGAATAACAAAATCAGCTTGATTTCATAACCTTATAGTCCCCATAACCTAAACCTATTGAACTATATTTGGAGAGGTTTTGAACTTGTTGGACTCTGACCAAATCATTTCCAACAGTTCGATAGCGCAAAATCACCCTATAGCTGTCCCTTAGAAATCCAACAGAGCTACATGCTGTATCACACTATCTACTTTTAGTCTTGCGCTCAGGGCAGCTTTAGAGGTGATCGATATCCTCTGAACATGTCAAACATTGAACATCCATCCATCCACACTATCTTATCCTGCAATCCCTCCAATTCATTTGTATTGCGTCACCGAATAGAGTTTCAAGCAAAAGAGTAGTCTACCCTGTAGAACCCAATATTACATTTTTTAGATATGTGTAGGACATTGTCAGGTGTCTATCTATTAGATCTTAAGAGTGTAGCACACAGGTTGGACTTAATCTAGATTGATGACAGCACAAGTGCACTGAACCTGACTAATGAGTCCATAGGCGGGTTGATAAGAAGCAAATATAAGGAGTGTTATGTCAGGTGCATGGCAGGGGTTTACACCAGGGGTTGTTTGGAGAGCACTTGCCCATAGGGCAAGTACAGGTCATGTTCGACTTGGCCTAATGTCATGTTCACTTGCCCAACTTGAAAACAGAATCGGATTGGTGAACTTTCACTCTAGACCTCACTTTCATAACAGGTTTGATCAAAGCTATTAAATTGCACTTAGTGACTCTCAAAATAACATGAAAATTCTTTGGAAGTCAGAAACTTCAAAAACAATGTTTGCTTCCGCTACTGAGACGTTGATATTTGGCACAAGAAGTGATCTTCCATACCCTGACCTATTACTAAATACTTGCCCAGTCTTGCCAAGTCCTCTACCGCAACCTCAAGTACCTCAATCTCGACCTACATAACCTTTCACACAGTCACTGACCCAGGCATTGGGGATGTGGATGTGCAAATGCTGTTTGACAAACATAGGTGATGCAAGGGTGAAGAATAGGATGTTGGCTATTCATGGAAAGGAGGAACCGTTGGAGAGGCAGATTTGATGACTGGTGACAGGTCTGCCCTGTTGCTGCCACCACAGGAAAACAGACAGCAACAGGAAAGCGACCTGTGAGGAGTCAACATCATGGCCAGAAAATGGTAAGCTCCCTAGTCAAACAACATACTTGTGGCTGAGTTCAAGGGTATGTGTAACAGATCAGGTTAATTGTTATGACTCAGTTATTCACTCACCATATATATATAGCAATAATATGGTAATCTCTCTTTATTCAAAGAGAAGACACCTGAAAACACCCTGCAATTCCACATGACCAGTTGAGCTAATTTTTAAACCACCAGCCTAACAATCTTTTTGGGAACAATTAAAGAACAAACCACATCATTACTGTAGCAATACAGGAAGCAGGTTTGTTATTGTAGACAAGAAAGTATTGGACCACTGGTCCTGTTTGTCTCCAAGGGAAACATGTGTACCATGGGTGTGGCCACTGTTGAAAACACAATGAGAAACACCAAGATCTTTCGCAACAGTTAGCTTTTTGGACATTCCAAAAGAGGAAACAAAGAAAAAAATAACCAGACGTATTTAGCCCTTCCACATGGAGGGAATATTGTTTTGGTGCACTGTGCAGAACTAATGCACAACAAGGAGTAAGCTGTTACTCTTTGCCCAATCAATTGGGCAAAGAAATTGTCTGACTATAATAAGCTATGGCCTTGGGTCATAGCTTATTTAAGTCAAAGTAAATGGAATCAAAACACAATCTGAAAGATAAATTCAGGGCTGATTTTCCCTTTTATTGCAAATCTTCCTTCAGACTTTCTAGTGGCTGCCAAGAGGTGATTTAAATAATGTAAATGATGATCAGATATCTAACATGTACTCAAGTCACAAAGTCTCAAGTCTGAGAATGTTGTCTAGTCACCATAGCATGAGTCAATGTTGTGATCGCTTATTGCCAAGGAACAATACATATGATTTTTAATATCTGTCATCCGAGTCCAAATCATGCGGTCGAGTCCTCGAGTTCCATCGATGTCACAAGTCATGACAATGAGCAGTGACATGTGCTGATATGAATCTGATGTGCCCTGAGGTTGGGAAATGTTGGCCTACCGTGTCCCAAAATTTGTTATCTAAGTTATACACGTTAGTATTGATGTTTGACATGTTTTTTCCACTGCAAAGCATAAATCCCTTTTTCAAAAAAAGTAAATGCTAAGCTTTTGATCGATTCTAATCGCATGCTTAGAACCTAATTAAATAGGTTTATAAACTAAAGCTGATGTGTTGGCCAAGTAGGCACACAGTCAGGGGATCGTCCTACTCAAGATGCAGTTAGAGGTTTAGAAACCACAGGAAACGTGTGGGTATAGAGTGGGCGGGGTTGGAGGAATACCAAAGTGATAATCTCACATGCCTGCAAATAACAACCACTGCAAAGACCCCACCTACCCCTCAAACATCGAGAGAGTGGTTACTTCCTACGAGTACAAACCTTGATTAAAATTTGAGGATTGCACAACACCAGATGAACTGTGTCAAGGGCAGAGAGAAACATTGCTCTTCTGCAGCAGGAATTATTATTTGGTCTCTCCCATGGCTGGCATAATGAATGAGACTGTTGTGGCTAACCACCTTCAAAACACACTAAACAATGGTCAACATTTCATATTCAAAGAAAACAGGAATGGAAAGAATGTGCCTTGTTTATTTTCCTCCTTCAGTAGCACATTTGAGCTGGATCGGAAGGGAAGGAGGGGAACAAATGATGTAAGATGAATAAGAAAGGAAGAAAGGAAGCAAAGCTATTTTATTATATGGATAATCGACTTGTCTGAACAACAAAAAAAAACAGTGACTGCTCGGTAGCGCAAAAAGCCTGGTTATTTCCTGCACGTCCTGACAGATTCCGTGCCTATTTATCTTCAATTTCTTTACACAATTAAGACAGTCTGACAACAAAAGGCCATTCAAATTGGTCGTCCATCAACATTGACACATGTGAGCCCTACTCTGAGCTTTGCAGAACTGTCACAGCCACAGATTGATGACTAAGGCCCTACATTGCACTTCTGTTAAATTATTTTCAGATGCTTCTCAGACCAAAACCACTCATCTCCCTCATGCATCCCTACATGCATCTCTCAGGGATTCTGAGGCTTAAATGTTCCACAGTGCCTCAGATCACAAGCACTACACATATTTACAAGACTGAACTTTTCACCACGCATGGGGAGCAAGGTAATGTGCAACGCATGGGTGTCTGGGAAGTCATTAACAGAATAATAATAGATAGGTCTGGTGCAGTTAGGCAGGCCTGCATGGACGCACAGCCAAAGCTGTTGCCAATAATTAGTCAATGGCAATATGAAAACCATAGTTCCGCAACAGAGGTCGCAGAAATAACTCAATTGTAAATTCATCCAATGGGGAAAAACAATATGTTAATGGGTCTGGTAAAACGTACCGGACATTACATTTTGCATTTGTTTGCCGAAGAAGCACTCATTCATCAAAATAAGAATATGCACTCTCATACACATGGTCTAAGTAACGGATGAGAAGCCATTTCCCACTGGGCTGACATCTGGAGGGGTGAGCCAAAAAACATGTCTAATCGAAACACATTACAGTTAATGGCCATAGAAGACAGTGTGTGCAGGTCTGCTGACCATCAGCCTGTCCGCTAAATGTCTCTGCTCAGCGGACGGGTGCTTTGCAACCAGGGAGACAGTCCGTAGGGGGGAGTCAGGAGGTCTTCACTGGCCTGCAGATAGGGTGGGCAGTAAGGCTGGGACAACGAGTCGACGTAATCGATGACGTTGACCTAATCGATGACGTCGACGCATAAAATAAGTCGAGGCGAAAAATGCACGTCGATTCAAAAAAAAAGAAAAAGATGGCGGCACCGGAGCGTAGTAGCAACGTGAGTGGTTCCCAGATTTTCATAAGTGCAAGGCGCCACGCACTCGTTCCTCTAAAGTATGGGAATTCTTTAATGTAATAGGAAACGATTCCGTGATATGTCGATATGTTCAATTCTGTTGGTTCAGGAAGGACGGAAGGCCTTTATGTTTTCAAGGCTTCAAGGTTTTATTGAATGCTACCTCTGACTTTTAAGAATGCATTACTTTGCACTTTTGTTTTGGAATTTTAAGGCAAACATGTATTGCAATGTTAAGGAATTCATGTTTTTTTCATTCCGATATGTAAATTAACATGTATAAATTACTATTAGTCAATTAATGGGGAGATAATCGAATCAAAATCGAATCGGACTGAAAAAATGAATCGTTAGATTAATCGATGCATCGAAAAAATAATCGCTAGATTAATCGTTTAAAAAATAATCGTTTATCCCAGCCCTAGTAGGCAGGGGGTTGAAATGAGTGCAGGACAGCAAAGAGAGGAAGAGTTTCCCAAAGCACCATGTCTAAGCAATGTCCCCTGTAGTCAAAACAAAGCACAGAGCACACAAGTCTCCAGCCCTGCTGGCTATACAGGCTACAGCAAGGGGTTTGGGGGCGATTTAGGAATCGTCTTTTCATCCGCACAGTGTGGGACTTAGTGGATGGTTAGCACAGCTGGCTGGTCTTCGACTTGGGCTATGTCAATATCTCCTCCAAGGGGACAATACATTGAAAGCTGAAGTGGTCCAGAGGTCAGTGTTGATTGAAAAGTGGAGAATACCTCCGTTATCAATAATGCACACAGGCTTACCGGCCGGCCAACTAACTGATAGTGGTTTGGTACAGAGTACAGTACTGCTGTCCCTTCATATTTACAGGGATAGGAGAAAAATGTCGGACATTAAACATGCAGCCACTGATTGGACATGTCTTTGCATGTCAAGAGCTTTCTGGGCTCTTGACATGCTTTGCTCTGATAATAGCAGGATATCAGTTGTATTGGGCAACACATAGTATTACAAAGAGGGTCTTATCTGTCAAATGAATGGGGGTTCTCAGAGACAGACACAGAGACAGAGTGATTAGTCAGGGCTAATGCAGAGTGACAGCAAAAGGTGCAATCTCTTGTGATACAATCGAGCACTAACAATCGGGTCAGTCTGTCTCTCCACACGTACCATCATGTGCTCATACCACAAAGGGACAATTACGGCGTGTTTCCACTGCAGGGTGCAGTACGGTGTAGTACGGTTCAGTTCGCAAAGTGCGGTACGGATTGCGTTTCCACCGCCAAAAGTGGTCGTAACCCGTACTGAGCCGTACTCGTTTTGCCCTCGTCTTCAGTACTCCTCCGTTGGGGTACTGAGACGCCTGAAAGGGTGTCGGAAAATTCGAGCTACACACCCCCTCCGTTGATTGGTCGACAGAATCGTCACTTCCGGGCGACGTGGGGATAAAAACAAACAAACAGTAGCCTCGAGGTATTATTCTTTACAATGAACATGTCGTGTAAAACGCTTGCTTGGGCGAGTGTTTTAACTGCTTTAACTTTAATTGCTGGACGACTTCCATGGTAGCTCTTGGTTTAATGTGTCGCGTTAAACTTTTCCATTGTTTTTATTGAGCAGGCTACACTGTGTCGCGCTGCTATGATGTCACGATGTTTACGTAGCTGCCGCGGCGATCGACATCCGGCCTACCATAAAGGGTACTGTCGGCGGTGGAAACACAACCTCGGAACTGAGCTTGGCTATACCGCCCCCCCTCCCTACCGGACTGAGGTGAACCGAACCGTACCGCATCCTGCAGGGAAACGCGGCATTAGGGACGTCCCAAAGTGACGAATTGCAGGTTGGAGTTCACTAGAGGAGAGGAAAGCACCCTGTGATGATGAACCTCGTCCCATGTCTGTGTTTGGGGAACCATACGAGGAACCTAGAAGAGTATTTAAGGAAGGGCACATGTGGATAGACGCATGCACAGTGTAGGTTGCCAATATTGGCTTCTTAAATCACAAGCATCTGACCAATAAAGTCTGGTCAAACTTGAATGTGATCTGATATTTCACAAAAAGTTTTTCAATTACTTGCTGAACTACGTCTTGTAATGTATCATGTTAAGAATATTCCAGTAATAATTTCCTGTTAAACTGAAAATGTGATGGCAATAGCTGTTATTGTAGAAATGACAGTTAACAGAATATGACATAATGTAACAAAGGGTTGATGGAAGGAAGTTTCCTGAGATCATTTTGATTAGAAAAAACATATGTAAGGTTGATTGGCTTTCTGGTTAATACATGGTGTCATTCATCATCGCAAGGTCACCCTGAAAATGTGCAGTAAATAAAAAAACAATCTCCTCTACATGCCTTAATGTATGAGTCTAGTGAAACTGGGCGAAATAAATGTAAAAGTTACCAGGCTATCCATCACGAGCCGAACTTGGCACGCAAAGGATTGCACTGTGAGTTACAGCTACAGTGTACAGCTATACATCATCACTTTCCCAGAGCACTGAAGCTTCTGAGTTACCATCTGACCAAATGTTGTGAAATACTGGCAATGTGTGGAGGAGGCCAGAGATGCATAGACTATAAGCCTCGGCACAAAGGGGATGGGAGGTAGAGCTAGGCGTACAATTCAGGAAAAGTAGAAAGCAAAACACAGAAGTCAAGGGAAATGGAACGAGACATATCATGCACAGTATACTCACTCAAAGGTGAAGAACAGTCCACATGTGACCAGGATGAGGACCAGAGTGAGGTAAAAAACGCCGGTCTGCCTGGCCATCATAATCCTCCCATTGCAATAAAATTTATTCCGCCCGGGAAAGGACTCCCATTTCCTCTTCTTTGGGGTCTTCTTTTTGTAAGGGATCTCCATTGGGGTGGAGCTGCGAGTGTTTATCTGGCTGTACTCGCAGTCTCTCATGGACTCGGGAAGCCCGAGATGCATCAAAACCAACACAAGCCCCCAGAGCGGAACGGGTCCAGCAGCAGTTGTATCTCTCTATCAAGAGGGGGAAACAAACAATTGGACACCTGAGACATGCATACCGAATAGTGCAACGTATGTACTCGGTGTAGTTTAGTTCAACCTCAATGTTTTTCTCTAACTAAATCCAACTTCGATTATGACGTCTCCGCGTTAGAAGAGACCTGTCTTAACAAGGAAGCAGTCTCCGCCAGATGTTCAAACTACTATAAAATAAAGTTTTGCTTCTCCTTGCTAACTTGGCAAAAGTTATTAGAAAGTACCCAAATGTGACATGTTGTGCTAGTTATGACAGGCTTGTCTGTTCGCTAATGACCGTGATAAGTGTGTCGCTAGCCTAGCTATGGTGTCATTCTACGGCTAGTAGCGGCACATTAAAATAAGTTAGCAATAGCACGGCGGACCACTTGTTATCAAAACGAGTCCATGAGGAAGGCTAGCCGCCGTACACACTGTCAGCGTTTCGCTCAATGTACTATTCACACTGAAATATCTACATTAAATGGCAAAATTACGCTCTTAAGCCTTCAACTGTGGGGTCAATCACATAGCTCTACAGGCCATCGTGTCACATCGCGGCTTCGACATCCCGCCGCGGCTCCTGACTCGCGGCGGCGGTACGCCCGCTTGAATCGCCGACCTTACCGGGAGCAAAGTAGTCGTCACGAAGGGATGTTGTCACGTATGTACTCCTTTCGTTATCCAGGTTTGTTCCGTGCTACGGAGTAGATGAAGAACAACACCATTTCCAGGGAAGTGAAAGAGAAAACAGTTTAGAAATAGTTGCTTGTTCTGCCCAAAAACCCCAGACTCTTCCTCAGATGAGCTCTACCATCCCGGCGTGTAGTCTCCGAGGTACTGGAGCTCACAATACGAAGGAACGGGAGCTATGTGTGTACAAGTGTTTCCCAATCACAAACGTAGAAATGTCTTCATCCCCCCACATTTCCAACCAATCTCCTCAGATAAGTCAAAGCATTTCCAAAGGAAGCCTAAAAAACGAAGGCCCTCCGATCACATTGTTCGAGTCGTTTACAGTACAGCTTGCAGAACGTGCAAACAACAAACGGCAACATCGGCGCACACACCAGCCCCTCCTTGCCAGCTCCTCCCCCGTTTTTTTCTCCAAAGGGTGAAGTCACTGTGGTC
>OOFH01120616.1:0-10173 GCA_900323355.1 Merlangius merlangus | reverse complement strand
CAAAAAGGCGCGTGTGTGTGTGTGTGTGTGTGTGTGTGTGTGTGTGTGTGTGTGTGTGTGTGTGTGTGTGTGTGTGTGTGTGTGTGTGTGTGTGTGTGTGTGTGTGTGTGTGTGTGTGTGTGTGTGTGATCACAGACTCATGAGAAACCTTGATGTTGTTCCCAACAGAAAACGGTGATCATAGTGGTGATAGTGCTGATACTGCTGGCCATTATTGCGCTCATTGTGGGGTTGTCAGTAGGACTGAAGTGATGTTGAGGAGGAGAGAGTGAGGGTGAGTACCTGGCCTGAGTGGCCTCCGCCATACTGCAGTAGGTGTGGGTCTGTCCACCAGCTCTGGATGAAGGGGTTGCGTTCTCTCAATGTGGGTGTCGCCGTGGGGACGTGGTATATTTACATTTGTTGGGAATGTTTGCTCACACTGTCCTGTTGGCTTATGTCGGGTGTGTTTGTTTGTGTTGTACTTTGTTTTTTTTGGGTGTGTTGCTTCGCCAATCCCCACTCACACGCAACTCTATTTAATTGTGATGCCGTGACGCACTGAAACCTTGCAGAACAGCATCACAGATGCAGAACATTGCAATTCATCATTGGCTCAAATTGGTGCGCTTGGATGTGACTTGCACTACATCAAGCACACGCTTAATTTACCACGACATCAGGATTTAATTTAATAAGAAAGCAGCATTAGCAATAGAACTGGCTCCTGTCGAATAGTCTTCATTGCTTGGGAAGGCTCCTAACTGAGAGCAATGACGCATAAGTGGCAGCCAGGATATGTGCTTGTAGAATTCCCCTAATGCTAAGAAAAGGTGCTTCCTTTCTTATCCACATCTTTTCCATCGGGGTCAAGGAGAAGGCATAGGATGTCATTTTTTGGACAATTCGACTTCAATTTATGAATGAAAGTGCTGCAGTATAAAACCAGAGTTATGCAACTACGGTTTGATGAACTCTGGATGAAGATCAATGCATACTCCGATAGAAAATATCCTCTTCTGTGTATACAAAGTAATGTGTGCCAGTGGGAGGAGCCTTTATAAATATTATGTATATACGCCTTCCTATATTGCGTTCCTATATAGGAAGTTAGGAACGCTTCCCTGGCAGCAGGAACACTGGTGCTCTGCCATAAGTACAACAGGCCCACTATCGGTGAGGGGTAACATGTGTTTACACCAGTGAAAAACTGGTAATCATGTATTAGTTGCCTTCCCTGTTTGGAGTTTCAATCTTTGATTGTTCTTTAAATTTACTTGATCATTAACCCTCCTCTCCTCTCCACCTCTGTGTCTCTGTCTGCAGAAGACCATCATCATCACTGTGGTCTGTGCTGTGATCGCTGTGGTCATCCTCGCCATCATCCTCTCTCAGACCCTATAGGAGCACCAACCCTCCTCCTCTTCCTCAGTATCATCATCATCACCCCGCCCCCCCGGCCCCCCATCAGCTGGTGGAAAGAGAGCCCATCTATTACAGATGGATCTCATTCGTTAGCCCAAAGACCCTTACTATTAGCATAGGACACATACAGCGTGTTGTACTGTCTCTGTCCACTGGACAGAGACACTGATGGTCTGTGGGGGGACATTGGCCCCCCTGGGTCGGGGAGCTGAGAGTTCACAGACCTTTGACTGCACATGAGGGATCAGTGCCACGACTTTCCAGCACATACACATGAAATGTGTATGTGTGAATCATTTAATTTATGTCCCTCAGTTTCAAGAGTGGCTTTGGGTGACCAGACGCGGGGCGGTTCCTGTAACGTTATTCCTCGGTTCCCTAATATTTCAACGTGACACTGCCACAACACGGTGCCTTATAATCCTCCACACGTCCTCTGATGTGAAGCTATCTATCGTCTCCTGCATTGAGCATTTTATTTCCCATGGAGGGAAGACACATTTCAGCACTTTCTGATCATCTGTCATTAATAGTTAAATCGTGTTAATTATCAATTGCATCTTTTTTGTTGAGTACCTCATTATGCACACACTCTACTGGTACATCTCCCATATGAGTGGAGAAGCCTCTCTTATTCTGTACTAGTCTTATTCATGCAATCCCGATTGAATGAGTCGGTGCATCAAATAAGATTCATTATAATAATGGCATTTCAGAAGTTTGTTCAATGTCTGACATCACAGTCATCAGACTTTGAGCATGGTGTGGTGATAACCAATTCCTTTTGAGGTTATTTTAACATTACTCTGCTTCACAGGAAACACAAAAGCCAATGCTATCCTGCTTATATTTAATAAATCAGCCATACTGTACTTTAAATTCATAAGTACAAATGATTTTCCACTCGCGATTACTAATAATACCCTATTGACAAGCAGACTTCCACATCCATGCTTGTTACTTTATTAGTTGTGTAATTTATAAGGGAGGCCAAAAAGTAGCAATGTGCTTTAACTGTTTAATTGTACTCTTAAGTTATATTGATGCCAAATATTTTTGATGAAGAAATTAAATATTTTACTTTTTTTAATCAATGTACGTATGTATCAATGTGTCTTTCTGAGTTAGTTATTTTTCTCTGTTCGAGCATGCATGCCTTTGCGAGTGTCGTTAAGACCCTTTAATTTACTTCTTTGTCCGGTGTGTTGGATTACATTTATTTTCTGAGAAGCTTGAGCGCACTTGGTTTTATTGTTTAGCAGTACATTTATGTGCCTCTTGTTCTCTCAAAGTGAAGGTAAGTCCCTTTTAATTGTTCTATGTTCATGCTACCACATGTAGACACACACGCGCACTCGCACACACACAGACACGCACACACGTTGTTCCTCTCCGATCCTCTGTTCCCCTTCTGGCTCATCACTAAAGCCTGTCATATAACATAAACCTGCCGATCAACAGAGGTACATCCCACCCCAAATGCTCACGCCTTTCTTATTTCTAATGCGATCTCTATTCATGCTGCAGAAGAAGATGATGATCACATTATGCTGTGCTATCATTGGAATCGTTGGCTTCTCCTACCTGTATAGTTTCTTCTCGTAAAGGTAGAGGAAATGGGTCAAACACATTAAGAATAACATTGTTGATTCACATTGACTGATTACTGAATAAACCATTTACCTTCTTCTGCTTTGCTTTCTTTACAGGAAAATGTTTCTTCCAGAGAGAACTTACATAACATAAGTCCCTGTCTTCCTCTGGATTTATTATTTATTATTATGAATTTGAATGAACAAATCCATTCCCTAATTCCCACGCCCTCCACTTCGAATTATATATCATTTTCGGTATGACGTTTTGGAAAATATGTTTTAGATGATGAATGTCTTGATTTCAGTGTTTTTGTTTTATGTTCATATTTGAATAGCATTCTGGACTTCAGGCGCCGCCTGGCGAGGCGTCTTTGTAATTACATATTAACTTTTGCCGTTCTGGTTGTCTCCAAAGGTATTTGCGTTGTTATGTTTATAAAGTTAATATTTTTAAATATAGTTGATGTAAATGAACTAAAGCGCATCACCTCACTGCATAAATGAACATAACTTGATTTTCGACTGCCCAGTCAGATACATTAATGTGCTCCGTGCCATTATGTCTATAACTTTTAACATATGGTTGTGAAAATTGTTTTTACGAACTTTCTGTGTGTCATGTGATGCTGACGTAGTTTAAGAGCCGGTCTTTCATGTAAAGAAATTGTGGAGATAGTTATTAAATAAAATATGTTCTCTTGAGTTGTGTGTTGCTTATGAGATTTGCTTTGTGGCCGCTCAACTGACATTATTAATGTTTATGTGTTGAGGTAGAGATACACCTAGTAATACTGACAGGCAATACAAAGAAAACATTCTTTCAGTTCTGAAGCGCTAAGCAATGTCTCGAACTGTGCCTAACAAATATTAATCGTCCGTCTGTCTATTAAACGTTGGGACGCGGTCCACTTCTTCCAGAAATGAATTCGCGATAAAGATAAAAAGCAATTTCCTTGTCCAATCGTGTGCATGCTGTGGCCGGCTCCCCTTCTCTGATCGGCCGGTATGGCTGTGGAGGCGGGTCTTCTGTCCTGGTCGTGTGTTTTGTCGCCAGCTGAAAATGGCGTCTCGTAACGAAGCGTCTTAACTTTATCGTACAACAACACCCAGAGCAGCCGTAGAGATTAGAACCAAGAGTACGACATGGGGGAGGGCTGGACCGAGAGGCTACACGCACATTGACCCAGAAACAACACCTTAACACCCATAACGCCAAGGACTTCATAAAGAGGTACGATTAAAAAAGTATAACAACTGAAGCTAATCTCCGATAGCCGAGGCTAGCGCTAGCATCTAGGCTACATAAGAAAGGAGCCACGGCTCTGCTCAGTATGACGGCGGTCAGGAGAACCGGGAAAGACCGAGACCGCGCTGCGGTATCAGTCGCTATCAGTACCGTCTCCTCCGTGTACCGCGGACCCCGCGGGGCTTGACGTCCCGTAGCCTGGACGGGAACACTCTTATTGTTGGTCGACGCTAGCCTGCTAGCCAAACACTGCTAATGTGAGCTAGGCTACAGAGCTAGCTGCTCCCGGGTCGCTCCGGACTCCCGGGCTGATTAACCTCACAATCTACACATTTAATACACATTAACATTACTGTATAGTTTCTGTATTGAACCTGTGACCCTTCTCTCGGCTGAAGGCGATGGAGGACCCGCACCCGCGCTACAGCAAGCGGCTGGTGAGTCGCTACTTACTGTCATTGTTTGGTCTCCTTCACCCATCAACTCAACCAAATGGCCGTTATTCAGTAAATACGGTTATCAATAACATGTATACTATTACTACAACCACTATAAAATACTACTATTTAAAACCGATTATGTGGCTCTGGCCAGTCTGTATTTTATTTAAAGTCGCTAACACTAATGAGAGCCTTCCAAATCAACAAGAGATTAGTATTATATAACTATGATACACTCTATTACTCTATTAGTACTATATTAGTCTTATACACTCCTATTACCTTACCATAAGTCATTTAGCAAACCATAGTACTATATGCCTTTTAAACTTGTTCTTGAACCACAATGGATCTTTATAACAGGCACTCGCCTTAACCTGTAATAATGTATTCATGTAATATAGGTTATATATTTTCCTTATCTTGCTTTGTTTTATGGATAATTTTTACAGATTAATAATAGACTTGATGATAAAGTCGGGGTTTGGGGGAAGGGTTATTGAGGCTTCATCCATCTGCCAGCCAAGCCGCTGCAGAGGATGAATTTAAGTTAGGAAGGAGGGGGGTGGCATTGTGTATGGAAGATTAACCCCTGCTATTGTACTAATGCATTGTTTGGCTTGGATTGGAACTATTGAATAGTTGGCGGCCTGATTGTTGTTCAGGCAGCCAAGGAATCAATGTTGTGTCACTCTTCTTTCTGACACATTGGTAAATGTTTTTATGTAATTTATTACAATATCCTTGTAAATATTTGAGAAAATAGGCTATTTGGCATGATTGCCATTATTTTATATATATGAATATAGCAGCCAATTAATATTTAGTAAGCAATCTGTATTGCCTGTTATACAATTTTTTTGAACGATAGCTAAAATGTAATACTAGCTGCTCGCCAATTAGGAGTTCACACGGGGAACACAATTTAGTAGAATATGCGCCAACAGCAAACCTTTCATCAGTCTATAAATGTTCAATTATATATAAAGATATGGTGGACAGATAGTACCCATTGAACAGTTTACCATTCATACAATGTTGTCTTGTGTAACTTTGATCCACATCCAAGCCTAACTGCTTTTTTATTTCCTTGCTGCAGATGTGTTTTATTGAAAACATTTCTTAATTGAACTGTGACCAAGTGTCCGTCTTTCATTAAAAAAATGTCAGAATGGAAAATCCTACCTGTCTCATAGTAAGCAGGTGTGGTTGAGCGTGTGTTGAGCGTCTCTCCGTCGGTCTATAGCGCACAGGCACCCGGCGGCGCTACCAGGACGATGGCATCTCGGACGACGAGATTGAGGGGAAGCGAACCTTCGACCTGGACGAGAAGCTGCACGGGGACCGCTTCAACTCTGAACTCATCAAGCGCATGGAGGGCAAAGGTCAGGTTAAACTATTAACGGTCGCAAACTAGTATTTACTTTTCTTTCTAAAGAACCATTTTATCTTCTGTTGGGTCAAATTGGAATTGCTATACTCTTCAAAGTAGGGTTGTAGTAGCAATAAAATATGATACAAAAAAAATGAGTTTTTGGCCTGTATAAACCAAGCTTTTGTTTGATGATTGATCTGAGTGCTGCTTCGGTAACTGTTAATTTCTCTTCCTTCTTGGTCTTGTTTCCAGATTTCACATTTAAGTACATACAGAGGGAAGGCCTCAGAGACCCCATTATCTTTGAGAAAGCAGATGGACTCGGCATAGAGTAAGGTCCTCCCTCCAACCACTACACCTTTTTTTTCAGAACTTTTTTTTTTGTTTTTTTTTTGTTCAAACACTATGATTTGGCAAGCCCTTTGTCTAAACTCCCGCAGAGATTTAATTTATATTTTAATTATTTTTTTGTTGTCTTTCAGAATGCCGGACCCGGACTTTAGTGTAAGCGATGTCAAGTTGTTTGTTGGTAGGTGCCCTTTATGTGTCCTTCATGACCACGAATACCTTTTTGCTCAGCTTTATCATCTATACAAATTCAAACCTGAATTTTATTTTCTACTTTTTTAGTGTGATATGAATTAGTTTCTATTAATAAAAACCGTCCCCTTATACTCAACAACACTCTGTGATGCTCACTCCCTCTGTCCCACAGGCAGCCGGCGCATCGTGGACGTGATGGACGTCAACACCCAGAAGGGCATCGAGATGTCCATGGCCCAGTGGCGCCGCTACTACGACACGCCCCCCTCTGAGCGGGAGAAGCTCTACAACGTCATCAGCCTGGAGTTCAGCCACACCAAGCTGGAGAACCTGGTGAAGCGGCCCGCATCGGTCAGTGTGCTGACAGTACTAACCCCAGATAACACAGTGGCACCACACCAGGCCCCAGCAGCAATTTGTACTCGTTGGTCAATGTTTTTGCTCGGCAAAAGGCACTGTAAATATTTTGTATGGAATTAGATTGTGGAGAAGAAGTTGTTTCCTCCTCTGACCCACAGGTGGACCTGATAGACTGGGTCGACAACATGTGGCCGCGGCACCTGAAGGAGAGGCAGAGGGACTCCACCAACGCCATCATAGACATGCACTACCCCAAAGTACAGAAGTGAGTCTCTCCAACAGATGGGAAAAAAAAAAAATCGGACTCAAGATTCAAAACGATTCTTCCTCAAAACGAATTAAATTCCTTGTAACACTCCCACCTGACGACCTGCTTGAGTTGTGTGGTGCTCTACATCTGGTGTGTTTCTCCCCAGGTACTGTCTGATGAGTGTGCAGGGCTGTTTCACAGACTTCCATATTGACTTTGGAGGCACATCTGTTTGGTACCACATCCTGCGAGGTGAAAAGGTCTGTTCTGATCCCTATGTACTGTGGTGATAAACTAGAGATGCTGTTACTACTACTTGCTTTGGGTTTAGTGTTGGGCATTGAACAGACAGATATTATTAAAGGTCCCATGGCATGAAAATCTCACTTTATGAGGTTTTCTAACATAAATATGAGTTCCCCTAGCCTGCCTATTGTCCCCCAGTGGCTAAAACTTGCGTTCGGTGTAAAACGAACACTAGGCGTTCTGCTCGCCTTTGAAAAAAAATGGAGGCTTAAGCGCCCTGATTTGGAATGTGGTCCCACATGTCATCATGAAGGATCTAAGCTCCTCCCCTTTTTCTGCCTTGCCCGCCCAGAGAATTTGGCCCGCCAATGAGACACGGCCGTGCGAGCGCCACATGTGTGTGTGTGCGATTACACACGCCGTAACGCAATTGTTTGCTGTTGGTGTTATGGCGCATACAACGTCGGTTCTTTGACGTCTCTTGTATTTCCACAACGAGACTGTAGTGTGGGTCATCTCAGCCATGGTTGAGAAGGAATTGGGGGAAAGGAACTTTGGCTTTGACTCCCTGAAGTACATGAACTGCGACATGCCGCCGGTTGCCGCGAGGCACCACCGCCCGGCAGAGGGCAGCGGGCAGCAGGCAGCGAGCGGTTCAGTCGACTTCAGATTGATGTTGAAGTGGAAGATCCAAAGACGTCGGAGAACCCGACAAAGTCGTTTGTGATTCATAATATCGTCTGGAGGCGCCGCAGACAGCTTTTGGCCGTGATTATATGTATTACATGATATAGATATCTACAGTGTGTATTATATGATATTATTTAGATATAGAGCTCCAGGACTGTAACGCAAGTGTTGTACACTTCCTTGCTATTTGGATAACCGTTCTGCTGTTGGTGTTATGGCACATAACACGTCGGACTCTCGTCTCTGGTGTTTCCACAACGAGACTCATAGTGGGGGTTATCTCAGCCATGGTTGAGAATGAATTGGGGGAAAGGAACTTTGGCTTTCACTCCCTGAAGTACATGAACCACGACATGGAGGAGAAAGGGATTGTTGGCCGCGAATGTCTCCCGCTTGAGTCCTGCTTCTCACCGCCCCGGCGCAGGCATGAGGCGGTGGTGCCTAAGTGCTGACCGCTGCCCTTGGCAGCGAGGCTCTGGCGGGAGACAACCGCTGTCAACAATCGCGGGCAACAATCCCTTTCTCCTCCATGTCGTGGTTCAGTCTACTTCAGATTGATGTGGACGTGGAAGAACCCGACGCGGTCGTTTGAGATTCGTAATATTGTCTGGAGGCTCACAAAGCTTTTGGCCGTGATAATATTTATTATATGATATAGATATCTATGTATAATATGATATTATTTAGATATAGAGCTCCAGGACTCCCGTGTGTTCTATAATATTTACAGAACATGGCTATAGGCTGTGTGCGCCTCGCCATTGCGATACATCCACTTTAAACAGAGCGCATGGTACCGTGGCTGCAAGCTGCTCAGGGCCACACCCCCACCCTCCTCCTTGACCCGCCACTCTCCTCCTCATTTGCATTAAAGCTACAGACACCAAAACGGCGCATTTGGGGAAAGCTCAATGTGCGACTGGCTCATAGTGGCTGTAATTCTGCACCACGGCTGAATTTCGGAAACGTTTTCAAATACTGTGTTTGGGACCGACTAATATCTATATTAAAGCATCCATAAAGTAGCATGCAATGGGACCTTTAACTATCAGAAGAGTGACTATTACAAGGGGAACATGCTAACTCAGAAGTGGACTGTGTGCCAACTCAGCAGAGGAACATGTTAACTATCAGAGCATGCTAATAATCCAAACGTGCTAACTACAGGAAGGGGAACATGATAACAATCCGAAAAGGAACATGCTAACTATCAGAAGGTTGGCCGTGAACGCGGCTAATCACAAAGGGTTTAGAAGAACCTGTGAGGGGCCTTGCCACCCCACTCGCAGCCCTCAGGTTCAGTGGATTATACTGTGTCAGCATTTTGTATCAGTATCATACCAGAAGCCCATTTGGACCATCATCCAAAATTGTGTGCGCTGCACTGAGAGAGTAACTGAAATGATGATGGGCCTTTGACCGATCTCTTCGATTCGGAATGCACCTTGATTATCGGAATCCTGGATGGGATGTGAGAAACGGACACCATTCAAGCAAATTAAAGACAATGAAATTGAACAGAATGATCCACATGACTCATCGCCTTCCCGCCACATGGCATCAGGTCATTGGAGTTACGTAATAGTCGGGACCGTGGCTCGCGTGTGGTCCTAATCCCTATGAGGAAATAGAAAGGATATAACCACTGAATTAACATGAGACGCCATATGCTGCATACGCCATGTGAACACACACACACACACACACATGCACACGCACACACCATGAACTCACACATACACACACATAATCTTACAAATGCAGACACACATATATGCACGCAATCACAAGCATGCACACAATCGTCGCGCACACTTACATACCAACACACACACACACACACACACACACACACGCACACGCACACGCACACGCACACACACACAGGCATGCAAAAGCACACAATCATGCCAACGAGGAAAATGCACAGGCGTGTGCGTACACACACACACACACACACACACACCCACACACACACACAGACACACACAGACACACACACACACACACACACATACACAAGT
>OOFH01120610.1:0-12452 GCA_900323355.1 Merlangius merlangus | reverse complement strand
TTTTGGTTTATAGTTGGTCATTTGTTTTAGGCCCTTCCAGACAGAGGTGGCGTTACCATCTGAGAATTGATATTGCAGTTTCTCAGAGTAGTGATGTTTTGCCCTCCTGACAGCTGCCTCAAACTTATACCTGGCGTCTCTAAACCTGCTCTTATCTCCCCTCCGCCAGGCATCCTCCTTCTCCAACCTCAGTCTTCTGAGTTGGCCAGTTAACCAGAGTTTGTCATTATTATAACTAACCCTGGTTCGAGTTGGAACACACGCTTCCTCACAGTAGCTGACGAATGACGTCACAGTATCTGTGTACGCATCCAAGTTGTTACCAGCCTCAGCCCCCGCCCACTCCACATTCGTCAGATTTACCCAACGCAGCACGGGAAACCGCGTGGTATGCGTTCCTAATGGTACAATAGCAGTGGTCAAGCGTCCTCTCCCCCCGAGTGGGGCATTTGACCTGCTGCCGATATTTAGGTAGAGCCCGGCTCAGATTGGCCTCGTTAAAGTCCCCTAACACCCAGCACTGTCCGGGTATATACGTTCAACATCCATTATATGCTCATTATATTATACCATGTTCACATTATAGCTCCATGGTCATTTTGACACAGAGCAGCAACTTCAACAGTGAAGACTGAATTACGGTTGGAGAAAACCACCAACATTACACATGTAAACGGTTGTCGCCAACAGGCAAGTTGACTGCCATTGGTGACACCTATATTTTATCTATCGTGAGTGTGGTATGAGTTATTGAAGGGTATTTTGTCGATTTTAATTAGATTCTTAGTAAATATTGTTTTGAACACTGTGCATGTTTCATCTAGTTGTTAATTAAATACTGTTGTTTGGGGAAAACTCACTTCTCCGTCTTATTGTCTTATCTGTCTATTTTGGGGAACCCTGTTAAAAGCATCGAACCAATCTATTTTCCTTGATGTAGGCCTACAGTAACATCTTCAAGGTGGCGTTGTCGAACGTAGGGAACGTAGGCCTACTGATCTTTACACACCCACACATTACACAGGGTCTGAATAGAAGAGGACAGAGCAGGCTTTTGCATGGTGTCTACAAATATGTGACGCCAACCCCAATACTAACACTCTGCATGTTGATGGTTTTAGGGAATTTGTTGTGGTAACTTGTCACCGTCTGCTAGCTCAACACAGTCAGGGAAATATAATGTACGTCACGTCATTTAATCTATTCATTCGTGATCTGGGACACGTAATTTAATTTTTTTTTCGTGTCAAAGTTCATTAAATATATATATTTAATGAGCTTTTGACACGAAAAAACTGTCACAACTTCTGTCATAACTTCTCAGAATCAAAGGTGAAAGTAGAAACGGATGGCCCAGAGCTGTGTTATAAATTTGTGCTTTTGGCACGGAAAAAATTGAAATTAGGTACGTATCCCAGATCACGAATGAATTGATTAAATGACGTGACAGTGTCACGTATTACCGTGAGACTGGGTTGGCTAGCTACATTCTGCTCCACTGTAACTACCAAATGTGTCTGACACCTACTTTGTATTTATCAACCATAGGAAAAGCGGCACTGTGCAGAACAACCACCTGATTTGTACAAGTGGGTTTTTTAAGTCACGCTTACCCGAGAATAATGCTATATATATATGTATCTTTGTCCTGAGGTACAAAACTGCAATAGCTTTTCAACGAGAAGGGTATTTTATCAAACTTTCTGTGATTTGGTTAATTTTAGCTATATTTTGATTAATCAGTCAACCATATAAACATTCTGCTGTGATAATCTTATGATTCTCATTTTATATATTAGAACCAAGACACAGAGGAAGGGTGAAGAATTTCAAGAAGATGTCTGCCCAACACAAATTTGAATTGAAGGTTAAGAGTATATATCATATTGAGGGAGTTGTGGTTGTTACACAATGTAATATTGTCTCGTTTACTGCCATATGGAATTATTTATTGCTTGTTGTTTGTTTTCTGTAGTTAACACAAATTCTTAAATTCGCAGCTATCTGACAGGTCGTTTTGGACCATGACTTTTATCCTGTTCTCTATCACACAAGGTGAGTACATGGAAATAATTATTTTTACACATTATCTTTTTAAATAAAAAACAATACATATCAAATATGTATGAAGGGAGATCTTTTCCATTTCTTTCCACAGCAACCATATTATAGGTATGCTGACAAATCAATGCTATGTAAAAAAAATAATTTTCAGTCTACTTGGGTTATTCATTCAGTATAAGTTCACATATGGCACCAACTAGTTTTGTGAAGTAAAACATTTGCCAACATTCAATTTTTTGTTGCTCCCAGCTCATAGCTTGGAACCTCTGCTGAAATGTTCTGAACCCACCAATCTAGCCCTGCTGAAAGCATTGTCACCAGTCTTTGATTTGCGCTTCATACGACCTGTGATCAACATCAATAATTACACAGAAGTCTATGTATCCTTTACCATGTATGGCATTCTGGGAGTGGTACGTTCTGTTTTATAACTATTAAAAAAAAAGGATAGCTACCTGGGTTGGGCTAATGACTGTGAATTTAAATCTCAAAAATGTATTCAAGAAGCATGTGGTAATTTTTCAATTGTGAAAGTGAGCAATTAATAAATGTTAAAGAACAACATAAAGAATATGACTGTATGAAACTGGTAATTCGGATCTAAGCAACATTTCGATGGAAAGCCCATTATATCTATACACCTTTGTAGCCAGAGATTCATTTTGGCATACAGTTGGCTACTAAAGATTGATGCACTTCATTTGCAATTACTTTGTTTTTCAGGATGAAAAAGCTCAACTCTTGACAACTTATATTTGGCAACACATTGTGAGTATAAGAACCAAATAAACGAAATAACCATAGCCCTTATGTTTCTGTTAAAAAACACTTTCATATTGTCTTGAAATCGATTGTTCAAAGTAATAACACCAATCTGCTTGGTGTTTAATGTTCAAGGTATGGAAGAATGAGTTCATCAGCTGGGATCCAGAGCAGTGCGGCACAGAAGAGATAACGTTACCTAGAACCCAGTTTTGGACACCAGATATGGTCATCAATGAATTGTAAGCTCCATGCACAACGTATGGATCAAATGTTCTCATTCTCTTATGTTGTTACATAAATTCTGCTAATGCCTAAGCTCCAATGATCTACACAATGCGAACCAAATTATTCCATTGCTTTTATCCCAACTCATGTGAAACTCGGGAGTTGAAAAATGTCTATTCAATTAAGGAACATATTTATTTTCCTAAATCACTTACTCCTCTAACCAATCAAGTCTCAAGGTCAAAATGGTGACATGGTGAACCCGTATGTGCAATACAAGGCCTTTGATATAACTTTGATATAAAATAATAATACTGATCTCATAGCTAATGTAAACATTACTCGAAAGAAGCGTAAAATGTTTGTTTTTTTCCCGTCCTACAGCGTTTCTCAAAACACAGCCCCATTTGTGCCTTATGTACATGTCAATTCTGATGGTTGGATCTACGACTACAGCCCTGTCAGAGTGGTTAGCGCCTGCAGACTGAACATCTACACCTTCCCCTTTGACGTCCAGAACTGCACTTTCACCTTCAACTCGTACACCCACACAAGTAAGACACACACATGCTCTGGAATGCCTGCATGTGATTTAATGTAATTATGGTTGCATTCTGGCATGGTTATTCTTTCAGATTGTCATTGTATTTTTGGTGTACAGTTGTATAACATTCTGTGCTCTCGCCTCCTTTTCAATGCTCTGCTCAACCTGTCAGACAAGGAAATCGTGGTTAACCTCAACAGGCCGATAACAAAGATTTTGAAGAATACATTGGCTGCGATGAGCACTGTAGGGGAGTGGCAGCTAATAGATATCAGTGCTCATAAAGAATCGCATGCTGGATTTAAAATTGACGAGCTCATATTTCACGTATGTTTGCTTTTTCTATGTTCAGGAATAATAAAAGGATTTAATTATGATTAAAAAGGTAAAACAATGTATTTCTTCCTGGTGGACAGGGTCAATTAATGGAAGTCGTTTTTTGTTAAACTCCATAGATTGGTCTGAGGCGTAAGGCCACTCTCTATGTGGTGAACCTGCTCATCCCTAGCTGCTCTCTAATCACAGTGGACCTCTTCAGCTTCCTGTTACCCCCACAGAGTGTGGACCGCTCAGCCTTTAAGATGACCCTCATCTTAGGCTACACGGTCTTCCTGTTGCTGATGAATGACTTGCTGCCGGTCACTGGCGACACCATACCACTCATAAGTCAGTAGTACTCTTTTGTTCAGTGGCAGGTTATCAATAAACGAGTATTGTTTGAACTGAAAAGTAACCAGCACACTCACACTCTCATCAATGTATCCTCAGATGTTTTCTTTTCTCTCTGCCTGGCTCTGATGGTTGCCAGCCTGCTGGAGACAATCCTCATCACCAACCTCCACTCAAGCTCCAGTCGCCTGGCTCCTGTCCCCCGCTGGGTGAAATTAGTGGTCCTTCAAAAACTGGGATGTTGTGTTGGTCTGCCTCCAATGCCAACAAAAGAACATTCAACAGGTATGGAGATGTTAGGTTAAGTTATGATTATATCGACGGACTGAAGAACCTTATACATCAATAGGCAAACACCCAAAACAAAAAGACAAACTAAAAGTTTTTCTCCAATATAGATATGTATCCCAATGCTGTAAGGGAGGAGATCAAAGTTGGTAAGGCTCCTCCAATGCCCCTGGAGCTGGAAGACACAACCCCAGGCGAGTTGAGGAAATTGGGGAGAGACCTCCGGGCGATCCGGCTGCAGGTGGACCAGCAGCTGAGTGGGGACCAGAAGTCTGAGGAGTGGATCCAGGTGGCGTCCATCATTGATCGCTTTCTGTTTGGGTTCTACGTGCTCTTCATATCAGTCAGTTCTATAACTATGATCTGGATCTGGGTTGATTCAGCCAGACGATAGAAACGTTTTTCAGAAGGTTTTCACTTTGGTAATATAGTGAACATAATTTTCTTTGTAGTCTTATTTTAATATAATTTAAACTGTTTTTATTATCAATTTAGTTAGTGTGATTATTCTTCATTAGAGGTCCAATACACGATTAAGGCTTGAATTTCAATTTTAAAGATGTATTATTATTATTTTTATTATTATTATTATTGTGTCAAATGCTAAATCCTTAATAAAACATGTAAAATAAAATCCAAAGTAGCATTATTTGTGTGAACCTGAGCAAATATTGAAACAAGGTTTTTAGGCTTAAAACAAAGTTACGATTGTTTAAGACGCCATCTGAGCTCTAATTCAATCTCCTGTCGCTTTTGGGGCATTCATTCAAATCTATAACAAAAGCCTAGTCACGGTCCGAACTCAACCCCAAATGCTGAAAATAATCAGATTACTTGAATGGAGGTTATCAGATTTGATGACAAGACATGAAATAAGTGAATGGAAATGTTGACAGTGTAGGCGGATATGGAAAGCCAAACAGGCCACAATACGGCCCTAGAATGGCGCGGTAAAAGTGCTAAATCTGTACGGAATCCGTACGGATTTATTCTAGGGCCGGATTGTGGCCGTCTTGGCTTTCCATAGGCTGATAGTTGGGCGGGCAGGCAGTCAGGTAACCAGATAAGATGGACACTAGTATGTGGAACTGGAAGACGAAAGAAAATTTTCAATGGTCAAAAATTCTTGGTGACAGCAAACCTTAGAGAAGTACTGTAATCCTAAATGCCCAAGAGTTCTACTGACGTGTAATGACATGCCAACGATCCGGCAATGAGTGGGTGGGAAGCCAGGGTTTAAATACACAGTTGGAAGAGGTTATCGCCACTGTGTGGAATAGGCAGATGACTCGGGCAACGGACAAGATAGTCGGAGCCTGGACCACACAGACACAAACAAACACTGACAAACAGGAGAGAGACTGGCGGTAGGTGTTAGTGTAGGACAGGACTGTACCCCCACCTCTATGGGCACCAACCCTACCCCTGGAACTGGCACAGCAGTGGAAAATGCAGTGTACTGCATTGAAGTTGGCGTAAAAATGTATCGAATGGAAAATAGATATCGGATAGAAGCCAAACAGAAGCAGACACTTAAAACAATTCGCAAATAAACACGACACTTTTTTAAAAGATTTGTTTATGTCCCCACTATATATCCTGCTCAGTTGTCTGAACAGGGATGTGTGGCTCTGTTAAAATAGGTAACTATGTATTGTGAAGGCTTTAAAATTAATCGTTATCCTTACAATTCAATTTCAATTCAATTTTATTTGTATAGCCCTTAATCACCATTACAGTCTCAAAGGGCTTAACAGGCCAAATATTTCTGACACCCCCCTTTACCCAAGCTCCCACAAGGGCAAGAAAAAACTCCCTTGAAATTAGCAAGGATATTAGCAATGTATTCATGTAGTAACAGACACATAGCTACTATTAATGGCTATGTATCTGTTACTACATGATGGGTATTATTAGTGGGTTTATTAGTTTAGAGAATAGTCTGCTCTTGTACTGTACTGGCATCTAGGCCTCTTACAATATACAAACAGTGTTGGAGCTCCCTCAGCTGGATGCGCTGTATATGTCCTCTAGTGTGTTGTAGACGTGTGCTGTTAAGTATGTTTGCTCTTATATTAAACTATCAGTATAACGTTGAAGAAGCATGTCTCAATAATACCCAGTACAAGTAAGGCAGGTTTGGGCATACTTGGTAGTTCGGACTTGGCATGTTTGAGGAAGGGAGGACACAGTACAGTCCATTCTGGAACAACAGCGTAGTGTTGAGGTCCCCATCTCAGGTCCCCTCACCAAATAAAACAAACAACTTCTTTTGAAGAGTGTGTTGGCAGCGGTGACTCAGGATGTACGTAGTTAAAAAACAGCGCTCCATTTACAATCTTAAGAGTGACATGTTCACACGATAACTCTCTGGTCATTTTCAGAAAGAGCAGCAACTTCAACAGTGAGGACTGAAAAATGGGTGGAGAATACCACAAAAAATACATTACACCGTGTCTGAACAGGACGGGACAGAACAAATTGGCCTTACGTGGGTATCTACACATGTGACGCCAAACCGAATACTAACACAGCTGCATGTTGATGGATTTGGGGAATCTGATACCGTTGTGGTAGCTTTTCACCATCTAGCTACATTCTGTTGTCCTGTAACTTTAAATGTGTCTGACACCCTACTTTGTATTTATCCACCGTAGGAAAAGCAGCACTGTGCGGGACAAACCACCTGATTTGTACAAGTGGGGTTTTCAAGTCACGCTTAACTCAGAATAATGCTAGCCTATATATATGTATCTTTGTTGTGACTACAAATTAAAAAACTGCAAGAGCATTTCAACCAGGTAGGTAATGCATCCACGGTTCTGTGATTTTGGTTAATTTTAGCTACAATTTGTACAATCAATTGACGACTAGAATGAAAACATTCTGCTGTTATAATCTTATGATTCTTATTTTATTCATATGTATTTATTAGAACCAAGACAGAGAAGAAGAGCTGAGAATTGCAAGATAATGGCTGCTAAACACTTTGAATTGAAGATTAAGAGAATAGATCATATTGAGGGAGCTATATGGTTGTTACACGATGTAATATTGACTCGTTGGTTGCCATTTGGAATTCTTTATTACTTGTTTGTTTTCTGTAGTTAACACTAGTTCTTTAATCTTCAGCTCTCTGACATGTCGTTTTTGACCATGGTTTTCATCACGTTCTCTGTCACACAAGGTGAGTAGGCTACATGGAAACAATAATTTTTACGTGTAACATGATTTTAAATAAAAAACAAGGGAGATGTTTTACATTTCTTTACTCAGCAACCATATTATGCTTGCTGAAAAATGACAGAATACATGTTATTATATCAATGCTATTTTATATCTGGTATGTGGGCTAAATCCATGAAATTACATTTTCAAGATCTTTTCTGGATTATGAAGGACAGTTAAATCTTGACAATTTGTATGCGTCTTTGAGTAAATATTAATTTACACGCATAATTTTAAAAAACAAAACATTTGATAGCCATAGTCTACTTAACTTGGGTTATTCATTCATTATCATTTAGCATATGGCAACAACTGGTTTTTGTGAAGTAAACATTAGCCACACTTTTGATTTTCTAATTTTGTCCCCAGCTCAGAGCTTGAACTGTTCTGAACCCACCAATCTAGCCCTGCTGGAAGCACTGACACCAGTCTTTGATTTACGCTTCATACGACCTGTCAACAACTTCAATAATTACACAGAAGTCTACGTATCCTTTACCATGTATGGCATTCTGGGAGTGGTATGTTCTGTTTTAGATATATAAAAACAATATTTATAGCAAACAAATTAATTAACTGATTTCCCTGTCTATATACCTGCGTTGGTATAATGACTGTGAACTTAAATCTCAAGTATTATCCTTTAAGAAGGATTTTGTCTTTCAATTGTGAAAGTGAGCAGTTAATAAATGTTAAAGTAGAATATGACTATGTATAAAAATGGCATTTCAGATCTAAGCAACATTTTGATAGAAAGCCCTTTATATCTCTGCACCTTTGTAGCCAGAGATTCATATTTGACATTCAGTTGGCTACTAAAGATTGATACATGGCATTTGCAATTACTTTCTTTTCAGGATGAAAAAGCTCAACTTTTGACCACTTATATTTGGCAACACATTGTGAGTATAAAAATCAAATAAACGAAATAGCCATACTTATTATCTGGACATTTATATTAAAAAGCACTATTTCACATTGTATATTGAAATCCATTGTTTATAGTTAAAACACCTATTTGCTGCAATCGGACAAATGCATGAAATAATTTGTGGTTCAAGGGATGGAAGAATGAGTTCATCAGCTGGGATCCAGAGCAGTGCGGCACCGACCAGATTACGCTACCTAGACGCCAGTTTTGGACACCCGATATGGTCCTGAATCAATTGTAAGATCCGTGCACAACTACAATTATTAGGTGTAAAACACAGAGTCAAAACATATGGCTCAAATGGTCTCATTGTTTTATGTTATTTTGAACCTTAAGGTAAGGCACGATCCATTTTAAAGGGAAAAAAACATGAGAGCAAATTACACACAAGGTCCAACCATCTACACAATATGAATTGAACTATTCCTTTGCTATTATCCCAACGTATATTTAATTTCCTAAATCACTGTTACTTCTCAGACCAATCAAATCGTATCAAAAAAGCCTTTGATATGAAATGTTTGTTTTTTGCTGTCTTACAGAGTATCTAAAAACACTGCCCCATTTGTGCCTTATGTACATGTCTATTCTGATGGCATGATCTACGACTACAGCCCAGTCAGAGTGGTTAGCTCCTGCAGATTGAACATCTACACATTCCCCTTCGACATCCAGGATTGCACTTTCACCTATGTCTCCTACAGCCACAAAAGTAAGCATGGTTACGAGATGGCCTTGGCCATCAAAAATCAAATTATCAGAATTTTTGGCCTTAAAATGACTTAAATACAATTGTGACAGGTCTTAAAATTGTATTGGATCATGGAATCAATAACCACTTATGCAAACTGTGCATTTCATCTACTATGGATAAATGCAACTTCAACGAGATCTGGCTTGAGAACAGCGCTGCAATACGGAAGAGGATTAGGGCCAAATGTAAAAAAAAATTTGGGAGTTCTGAATTTAATCTCATAATTCAGATTTTAACGTCAGAATAAAAAGATTTCTAATTTTAAAATAAGAATTATTTTTAGAATTCTGTTTACTTTTCTTAAATTGCATTCGTAATGGTTTTAAAAAGGTCTTACATTTAACCTGTTGAAACCTGCAGAAACCCTGAGTAAGAAAAAATATATTTTACATTTCCATAACAATACCTTTATTAGTCTGCCTCAGGATGGATTGGCTAGTTCGAGATTAGCCAATCGGTCATGGCCATACAAGCTTCCTTGTAATTTAACTATTGTTAAATTAAATAAACTTATAATCTTAGGATATACGTTTATTTTCCCCTCAAGTACAGTTGTATAACATCCTGTGCTCTCTTCTTCTCAATGCTCTCCTCAACCCATCAGCCGAGGAAATCATGGTTGAACTCAACAGACCTATAGAAGAGATTATTAAGAAAACAGTGGCTGTGATGACTACTGTAGGGGAGTGGAAGCTAATAGATATCACTGCTCATAAAGAAACGCGACCTGGACTTCATTTTGACCATCTCGTATTTCACGTATGTTTACTATTTATATGTCAATCAATATTTTTTTATGATTGCAAAAGGAAAACAACTGTATTTCTTACTGGTGGATAGGGTAGATTAAAGGAACTAGTTAACGATAAATAATACTTTTTTAAATGGTCTGACTTTGAACTGTCTTTTTGTTAAACTCTGTAGATTGGTCTGAAGCGCAAGGCCACTCTCTATGTGGTGAACCTGATCATCCCTAGCTGCTCCCTGATCACAGTGGACCTCTTGAGCTTCCTGTTACCCCCACAGAGTGTGGACCGCTCGGCCTTTAAGATGACCCTCATCTTAGGCTACACGGTCTTCCTGTTGCTGATGAATGACTTGCTGCCGGTCACTGGCAACACCATTCCACTCATAAGTCAGTGGGACTTTTTTCTTCACTGGGAAGTTAAAATGAAACTCTATTTCTTGAACTGAAAAGTAACCAGCGCACTCTCATCAATGTGTCCCCAGATGTTTTCTTCGCCCTCTGCCTGGCTCTGATGGTTGCCAGCCTGCTGGAGACAATCCTCATCACCAACCTCCACTCAAGCTCCAGTCGCCTGGCTCCTGTCCCCCGCTGGGTGAGAGTAGTGGTACTTCAAACCCTGGGATGTTGTGTTGGTCTGCCTTCAAAGCCAACAAAAGACAATTCAACAGGTAAGATGTTGCTAGGCTAAGTTATGATTACATTGACACTGAAAACAAAAAGACAAACTAAAAGTTTTTCTTGACATCTCTTCAATATAGAAATGTCTCCCAATACTGTAAGGGAGGAGATCAAAGTTGGTAAGACTCCTCCAATGCCCCTGGAACTGGAAGACACAATCCCAGGCGAGTTAAGAGAGTTGGGGAGAGACCTCCGGGCGATCCGGCTGCAGGTGGACCAGCAGCTGAGTGGGGATCAGAAGTCTGAGGAGTGGATCCAGGTGGCTTCCATCGTTGATCGCTTTCTGTTTGGGCTCTACGCGCTCTTCATATCAGTCAGTTCTATAACTATGATCTGGATCTGGGTTGAATCAGACAGACGATAGAAATGTTTTTCAGAATCAGAAGTTTTTAATTTATGCAATTTAGTGAACATCATCTTCTTTGTACACTGTCTGACGACAGTGTACAAAGAAGATGATGTTCACTAAATCTAACCCCAAACAGTTTTTTTATTTAAATAAATTGAGTTAGTGTGATTATTGATGGTTTGAGGTCCAATACACAATTAAGGGCTTCAATTTATGTTAATTTTAAAGATGTATCATTATTATTCTCAAATGCTAAATCCTTAATAAAACATGTAAAATATAATTCAAAGTTGCATTGTTTATTTATGGTTACCTGAGCAAATATTGAAAACAAGGCATTTAGGCTAACTACACAGTTAAGATTGTTAGAGGCAAATCATGCCACTCTGCATATCACTAGCTCCCTGGGGTCAACATCAAGTTCAATTCATTTATTCATAATGTTGTCATTCATGCGTACTGGATCTCTACCCACATCTCAAACTATATCTGTATGTCCTCTGTGGTCGACTAAAGAGGAGGGTGAGGAACTGCATGCCACGCATTCATAGTTAAGAATATGGTAACGCTTCATATTAAGGGCCTTAAGCATTTGTTAATAGGTAATAAGACACTTATTATATGCTTATTAACATTAATTGGTGTTAATAAGACGATCTATAAGTGTTATTAATAGCATAATAAACATGTTTATTGTGATATTATACGACTTTTATAAGCACTTATAGAAACTTGTTAACTCTATATTGATTGCTTAAAGCTAGGGTATGCGATTTTGGAGAAAACAGCCCTTCAGATTCCGTTGCGTGCTCTCTGGTCCCTCCCTGCCACGCTACCTGCTGTAGCTCCTCCCTCCGAACGTCAGTTATGCGCGTTCATGTGAATTCAGATACATTGATAGGAAGACGAAACGCCATGTCTGATTCCGAAGTAATTAAACATTAGTGCTGATAACTACATAATAAATGGTATCCGGGGAATGGGGAATTTATGGGCCGTTGATGAAGACATTGCTACTCAGTTGTTGTCTGCCGTAGTAGTGCAAAACTGTCAGACTGCTAGGCTCGTGAATGCTAACGCAGGGACGCGCGAACGTCGGTGCCAAGGTGACGGACAGTCCCACAGCCAATAAGAATGGAGAATCGGAGCCTCGCTCTGATTGGTCAAAGTGTACATGAGCGGTGGCAATTTCTTGGGGGGGTACAAAGA
>OOFH01120589.1:0-11557 GCA_900323355.1 Merlangius merlangus | reverse complement strand
GTCTAGTGGGTAGGTCTCCCAGTGGGAAGGCTCTGGGTTCGGAGTGGACCCCCAATTGATGTGCTCTCAGAGCTTAAGAGGGACACTTGATATCTGATCCCTTCATGCAGCACTATTTACATGTTGTAGAATGGAGCCATAGCTTCCTCTCTGCCTGTTTCCATGGCGTGGACCTGCTCACGACCACCTGACCTCCCTCACACCTCATCACTGGACTGCTCCACATCCCTCCCATGGCCTTGGTTCTGTCCGGCATTAACAAAAAACCAAAGCCTAAATGAGACCCTTTAAACTGACCCAACCGTGGGGCCTTCTATCCCTGGAGTTTGACTGCTTTTGAGAGCAAGATTTCACCATAAAATGACTTTCAGAGTGTGTTCCATCAGGTTCCGCTCCTCACCCAATGCTAGTCTCTCTCATGTTTTCTCGGGCGGGATATAATTAAAGCCTCCCCTCTACCAGCCTCTGAGGGCTGGTTCCTGTCCTGACTTACTGTAGCCCGACTGACCTACGTTTGCCCTTCAAAGGCACATGGTCATAATCACCTGATGACCCAGTACGCCATTCAGTGGGAATATGATTGCCACTGTTGCCATTGTCCTACTAACTAACTCTGGACCGGCTAACCTCTGTCTTCTGGAGGTTAATAAATTTGTCAGTGGGCCAGAAAGGACCTGATGGTCATCAGTCCCTTAACGCCTTGGGCACGACTGAGCGCAGTGAAGTCTGGCTCTTCATGTCCACTGGCCTAGTTGAACTGCCAATCAGAATGCCTCGGTGTCAGCGGTCAGGTCATCCTGATCATGGTCCTGATTCAGTAGCTGGAATGTTAGGAGCCCCTTTCACCCTCTGACCTGTGACTCCCCATGCAAAGCCTGGAAGGAGGAACTGGCCATTCTCCCTACAGTAACAATGCCCTCCATGCTACACCTCTGTCAGCTCCTTCTGTCTGACATACCCTCCTTTGGTCAGATTCAACCAATGAACTTGGTTGGTTGCAGGCAGATTCCAGCCACTTTAAGGTCTTTGGTGATCCCAGAGTGTCCAAGATACAAGATCTTTCTCACTGCCAAGCCTGCAGGTATGTAAATACAGTCAACCACCAGTTGATCTCCATATGGTGGGCAAACTCTCGTATATATCCAGCAGTCTAACTGGTGGAAGCCAACAACTGTAATTAATTGAATAACCTTCTGACGCCTGGCGCCAAGCCCCAAGAAGGAGGAAGCTATTTGAGATGAGTGTAAATTCCTCCAGGTGTCAGGGGCGGCTGTGGAATAGAGCCCTACTATCAGCAACCTTTCTTTGTCCATGGTGTAGGCCATGACCTCTCTCCCTCCTTACCCATGGAGTACTCTGCCCATATCCTGCCCACTGCCTTTGTCCTGTCTGGCAGCAACACAAACCCCACGTGAGGACCCTTCGCCCCTGGGTTTCACATACAAACACATGGTTGTGCCTGATAAAAACACATCACTGCCCAGCCCAATCCCTTCCTGTTGCTGTGCTTCGGGTGCATAGTGGCAATAAATGTCAAAGAAAGAAACCTCACTGGTCCATCCTCTTATCGATGGGGATGCCCGATTTGCTATGAACCAATCCTAAAGAGGGAGTCTACACATAGCGATGACAGTATTCACAAGTTATGTCATATATTTATAATATATGGTAAATTATTCATTATATTTATTATACTGTGTATTTAATTGGCTCTATATTAGGGGTGGGAATCTTTTACTATCTCACAATTCGATTCAATTCTGATTTTTGGGGCTACGATTCGATTCAAAATCGATTTTCGATTCAAAACGATTTTCGATTCAAAACGATTTGATTCATAATGATTTCTGCTTCAATCTATAGGTGTGCAAAGGATCCTCATGATCTGCTCCAGTCTGCTTTGCAAGACAGAATGAAAAATTGAGACATTAAAGTGTCTTTTTCACATGTATTAAGTTTTAAACATTTATCCATGCTTAGATGGAATTGTTGCAACTGTTGCATAAAAGCAATATCACATATTGCTTAAGTAACAAAAATAAAAGTCTCTATAAAAAAAATAGTAAACATGCTGCCTTTTAAATTCTAAGGAAAGGGCCTTTTCCACTGTGTGTGGACCACAACTGCTACTCTAAGAAGCTAGCCATAAATAAGTTGGAACAAAAATAAAGTGCTTCTGTATAATAAAAATGGTACAGTTGAACAAGATGCATTTTTATTTCACAGGAATGTTGCAGTACCAAAAATATAAGGTGGAACACAACTGTTGCACAAAACATTAATATGTCTCAGTATCTTTAAAAAAAAGTTATGAACATTTTTTTTTTCTTTTTTTATGAAGTTATGAAATTAAATCGATTTTGGGCCATTTTATATCGATTCTGAGTCGTAGTAAATGAGAATCGCGATTCTTATATGAATCGATTTTTTGGCACACTCTTACTCTATATGTACTTCGATTGGAGCCAATTCAATACCCAGCAGCAGTCTGTAGCTCAGATATCATAGCCTTCAGTTGGTATTTCACCAGTCAAACAGGAGAACTTGTGTGTATGTAAACAAGCATGGATTAAATAAGCATGATACTGAAAGTGGATGAACAACACAATCCCATTGACACAACATTGGTCTCCTCCTCCCCCCAGCTACACCTTTCAGGTGGTGCACGACAACACGGACAGCATCTGGAAGTTCCAGCGGTACGAGCTGATCAAGGAGTACCACACCCGCCCTGCTGCCCCCCCGCCCCTCATCCTCTTCTCCCACCTCTACCTCTTCATCCGTCGGGCTCTGCTATGCAGGCCGGCGCACAAGAGCATTGAATTCAGTAGGTCAACGCAACCCTCCGTCTCGACCATGGAGAAACTCAGGCCTTTTCTGTTCCCTTTACTCAAGTATTGGTTCTGATTATAACACATGTTGTATGCCTTTATAGAGATTGGGACTGACAGGGAGGGGGGTAAAAGACAGAGAGGATTTGATCTTATGGCTCGAAAGTGGGTTGAATTTATTATAAGTTCACTTATTTATTTGACTGATTTTCCAAAAAGATTTTGTGTAAAATGTATGCCAGCTCTGAAAGGAAGCCTTCAGGATTGGTCAACCTGGACACTGTTAACCAATCAGTGTGGGTGTAAGTGACTAATGAGGACCACGACAGCTAGGTTCGATCCCTGATGTCCCCAAACTTTCTGTAGCCATCCTGGAGTGAAATGCCTAACCCTGATTCAATGACATTGTAATGGTCATTTCATTTTCCTATGATTTTGATATGTACTGTATACAATGCTATTGAGTCTTTCAGCAGACCCTTTCGTCCACTTACAGTCAATAGAGGTACAGTCATTACGGAGCAGACCAGGGTTAGGCTTTGAATCAAGAATGCTTACAGCTGGCTTAGAGACATCAGGATCGAAACCACTAGCTCTGGACTGGGAGTCCAACACCCTCAACCAATGAGTACTGGTAATTGAGTCAAGCATGTATCCCTGATGTTCTGAACCATTCTGTCCCCCCTGGGGCTCCTCCCTCAGAGGTGGAGCTTCCGCAGGCCGAGGAGGAGGAGCTGCTGTCCTGGGAGGCTCTGATGAAGGACAACTACCTGCTGTCCACACGACAGGAGCAGGGCCAGAGCATTGAGCGACGCATCAACGACACCGCCCAGAAGTAACCCCACCCCCCTGGCCAGGTCTTCATGACCTTAGCAGATGACAATAACCTCATGTTGTTTGGAAGCAGACCCAGTGATGTTAAAGACGCAGAGCAGGGATCACCAACAAAGTGCCCGCGGGCACCTGAGCGCCTTCAAGGACCATTTGAGGCGCCCGCAGGCCTGTTCTAAAAAATAGCAAAACTCATTCTTGAACAACTCTTTCCCACCTTTTTTAAGTCATTGTTGATAATTATTGTGAGAAATCATTAACATGATCAATGTCTTCACATAGAGGAGTATCATTAATAATAATATATAACTATAGGCCAACTGAGCAAATTTGTTATTTCAGAAGAGTGTATTAAACTGGGTGCCCTTCGTATGACTCAGTACCCATGAAGTAGCTACTTGAGCTCTGGTGTCTCCCCAGGGTCAGCACCCTGGCAGAGGGGCTGGAACAGGACAGCAGCGCTGCCATGGCCAAACACCTGGCCCGGCTTCAGGAGCAGGTGGGAATCTGGTTTAGTGATGCATTGTTGTGTTATTTCCGGGCACTTTATCTTTGTTGAGGGACAAAGTGAAGATTTTATACACAGAATACACATCTTTTTCACCTTGGGTCTATAAGCTATCAGGGTAAAGAATTGAAATGTGTGTCATTCATCTGAGCTCAGTCAGGTATGTTGGTGTGTAATTAAGCGTGCCTAGTAAAGCAGAGGGAAGCAGTAAATGCAGAGCCTGTATAATCATGTAAACCCCTTCCTACCTGTCTCCTTGAGGTCTCCCAGTCGAGCAAGGCTCTGCAGTGGATCATGGACAGTCTCCAAACCCAGGGCCTCCACGCTGGAGAGGAACCGCCTCAACTCAGTCAGTCACTTCCACTTTGTGTTCTCTGTGATTCTATGATAGTTTCCATACAGGAGAGGCTTTTTCCAAAGTAAATCTGTCTGTGAATGCACACACAGCCACAGGTAATGCAAGGGTGTAGGGCATCTTGCTCATGGATGCTTGGGGACATCAGGGCATCAAACCCAGAACCTTTCCGCTGTGAGAACAAATTCCACAGCCATCATCCTTGCCGTTCGAACCAGATTTGGTCAAGGGTTATTACAATTAGTTAGAACTGGCTTAGCCACCCGTCTGCTGTTAGTGAGTGAAGTGTGATTTCATAACATCCAACTTACCCTCTCACTCGAGGAGAATGGAAGAAAGGGTGGGGCAGAGAGGAATGGGCTTTCAATTTTGTTTAGTCCAAAAATCTTCCCCTCTTCTGCTCTCTTCGGCTCCCTCTCTTTAGAAGTCTGTCAGTCTAAGTAAGATCTTACCTACAGCACATTTTAACAAAAGTTTAATCTATTAAATTTTCTGTGCATAGATGAAAACGCTGTCTTTTGAGCCGTTATTTTTAATAAGTATCTTCTCATGTTTGATCTGCAACGTGTCCTTTACTCATTGCTGCACGTCTCGCGTCCCATGCCGTCTCTCTTAGCAGCGGAGAGTGAGCCTCCAGGAGCCGGCTCGGGGGAAGGGGAGCGAGAGGAGGCCGGCTTCCACGTCAAAGCCCGGCTCTTCAGCTACCCTGGGGCCAAGGGTCCCCGCTTCCCCGTGCCCGAGGAGATGGTCCCATGGGAGGTGACCGCCACCTTCCTCATCATCATGGTCATCATCAACGCTGAAGTTCCCTGAGCTAACGCTGACCTCTGTTCTGTCCAGGTCACCTTTGGATCCTACGACCCTCCGACATACGACCCGGAGGAGAGCGAGGACTGCCTCGATGGGTACGCTGGTCTTTAACTCCTCCTCCTCTGGGGTCAGGACACGTTTCCTGTTCCTCCACCTCAAGAAATAATTATTATAATAATTAATAGTTATTTTAATGATTGTATGAATGAGGATAATGTGCATAGATATAGATATATGTGCATAGAATTAATAGTCAATTAATAGTTATTTTAATGATTGTATGAATGAGGATAATGTGCAAAGATATAGATATATGTGCATAGAATATGAAACAATGCTTGGTTGTTATTTGAATGAACATAGCAGATTAAAATATACATACAGTTTTGAAGATACATGCTTACGTTTCACCTTGTTTGTTATAATCTCTCGTCCAATCCACATGCTTCTCTCAGATCGCACAGGAAAGCCTTAGAGAAACACAGGTACGAGTCTAGAGCTCAGGCACCATGCATTAGAGCATCATTACTGACAATCTTACAGAGTTCATCTCTAACGTCCTGTTCCTGTTCCTCCCTGACCCGCTGAGCAGGAACCCTGGAGGGAGGACCGGCCTCATGGGCAGGGGTGCCCTCCCTCAGCTGGGGGCCAACCCGGTGCTGGATCTGGTTCTGACCCGGTAGGCCCCCCACTCAAAACTCTGGACACATCCTCTCTCAAGGACAATTTGGTTAATAATATATTTGTTTTAGTTGGAGAAACCAGGATCGATCGGTCTTAGAGTTCCTGGCTGTCTGGGACCAGTTCCAGGAGAGCTGGGCTCTACCTGGGGTGAGTTCCTAAACATGGTAGTCTAGTTCTCCTCATGTCTTTAGGGTCGGGCTCTAACTGGTGTGAGTTCCAAAACCTGAAGGTTTTCCTCTCATCTTATCTGTTTGGCTCCAACTCGGCTGAGTTCCAACACAGGATGTTCAGTTCCCATCTTCTCCTCTAGGGGCCTGTGCAGTCAGAAGACCGCCTGCCAGCGGCTCTTGAGAAGATGATGGGGAAGCAGCTCTACCAGTACATACAGGAGAAGGTGGAGGAGGGAACTAAGGTGAGCAGCTAGAAATGCGCTAGGGTAGATCCACATTGAGCTGAGCTCAACCTGACCTGCTCTACCCGTGTCTTACTTGATAATACCTATTACTGAGAGCTAATTTGCTCCACGGGAGTTTCGATTTTTATCTGCGAGGAGATCTCTGAGGGGACCATGTTTTATCCTTAATTGTTCAATTGTCTCTGGATCTCCACACTGTTCTACATAAGTTTATTTAAAAAATGACCGTCTGTATATATATTCAGAAATCAAGTACGTGTCTAGGATTGTATCATATGTAATCAGAAGTTGTACTGCTCTCTGCCAGGTGTTTGAAGGCTATGTAGATGATGCCAGGAACACAGACAACTCCTGGGTGGAAGTGACCGTCCTGGCCCTTGAACTGGACAGAACCGGGCCTATGATGACCAGCATCAACCTCATGGTGAGCAACCCCGTGCTAAACTGATAAAATGGACAAAAGTCCATACCTTTTCGATACTAAAATATAAACAAATATCTTTTGAATGCTGTATAGTGTGATTAAAACTGATTTGATACCGATCAAACGTGGTAAAGGTTTTTCAGGTAACTGATTATTTTGTTATCGTTCTTATTCAGTTTGACTGTCATTTGGTGGTGGCTTGTTATCCAAAGCATCCAAGTTCAAACAGGGGTGGTCCCAGTGGGAATCAAACCCCTAACCTAGGTAGTTATTGTAAATGCCATGCTGTACTAGCCCAGTTGTATTTAAACAATGATAACGGATTAAGATAGGCAGGAAAGGCTTTGGACAACGGACACCACTGGACCCCTTAGCCCAACCTGGTCTCACAGGAAACCGTGAAATGATCACGGACGCTTAACTCAAAATCCGTGGAATCCTCAAGGAAACGCGTCAATTTCCGTGAGGCCACCACGGATTTTGCTCCACTGCAAGTTGATGACACCCATATTCCGTGGTACACACACATATCCTTGCATCAACGACCGAGTCGACCATGGGCGCTTAACTCAAAATCCGTGGTGGCCTCACGGAATCACTTAAATTGTCTGTGATATGCCAACGGAATTTGCTCCAATGCAAGTTAATGACACTCATATTCCGTGGCACACACACACAGATCCCCGTCTCAATGACCGAGTCAACCTGGTCTCACAGGGATCCGTGAAATGACCATTGGAACAAATTCCGTTGGCATATCACAGACAATGTGGTTCCGTGAGGCCACCACGGATTTTGAGTTAAGCGCCCGTGGTCGACTCGGTCGTTGATACGGGGATCTGTGTGTGTGTGCCACGGAATATGAGTGTCATTAACTTGCATTGGAGCAAAAAATCCGTGGCCATATCACGGAAATTGGTGTGTTTCCGTGAGGATTCCATGGACTTTGAGTTAAGCGTCCGTGGTTGCTTAGCCATAATGTTGTGGGTTCAGACCCGATTTCTTCAGTCCCCCTGTATCTAGACGTATCTAGACTCAGTAAACCCCTCGGTCTCTTGGATCAAAGCGCCAAACTCAACAGTAATAGGATCTTGTTTCTGTGTGTCAGGTGGCCCACAGCAGAGGGTCCGCGGAGGTGTTGGAGTGGCAGGAGGTGAGTGGCAGGGCTCGTCTGAGTGCCTACCAGAGAGACAGCCTGCTACGCGTGGCAGAGCTGCACCACAGGAAGTTCTAATGCACCTCGTTTCTGATTGGCTAGCTGTGGCTTCAGACTCACGGTTACTTTTATTGGGGAAGTGACTCCTTGAAGTTCTACAGTGCACAGAATTCAAGCGCCATAACGTGAGCATCTTTCCCCTTGTATGTGCTAAAGCCTGAGAAGGTCTTTATTTGTTTACTGCACCAGTGCACCGTTACTTTGCTCATAAGACAATCAAAGGAATGTTGGAACACTTACAGTGTGATTACTTCCTGTCACTGACCTACTGCATTTTTTAATAAATACATGTATATTCCGCTGTATCCAAATAACCAAATGATTATCAAGCACCATTGGCCTTAATATTTATTAAATCTATAATGTGGTCAACAGTGGGGCACTTCATGGTAGTCTTTAGCCCTCATCCCCACCAAATGATGTATCAATTAAAGATTTGTTTTGATAAAGGTATATGCGTCTATAGTTCATTTTGGTTGCAAGTTACAAAAGAAAATACACAAAGCATGCAATATATATCTATACATCTATATCTTCATCTCTGGAAAAACAACCATCTAGTGGAACTGGCCAGGGGTAGATAAGGATGAATCACAACAACCAAATAATATTGTCTGAGTAAAAGTAAAGGTGGAAAAAGTAGGGTTTTATTTTCACAACTCAAGACATAAGTATAACAGAGCCTCAAAACAAACTTGTGGGGGAATAAGGGACCAAAATGAAGTTGCCAAACAAATTAAACAAGTATAACAAAAGTAGGCCTAACTATTCACTAACCTGCAATCAAAACCAAAAAAAAAGAGGAAAAAAACAAGGGGGGCAACAACCAACGGACCTAAGGGGTATTCGCCAATCAACCAAGCTAAACGCTAAGCCTCTCTACTTTCAGTTAGAGTTCCGTTCCATTAACGTGACTTAAGGGACTCTCCGCTAAGTAACCATGCGAATTTATCCGACCAAACTAACCAGGGGCTTCTACGAATAGTCAAATCTCCTAACCTTTATGCCTCCTTTCCTTTATCTTTGTGGAAAACGTCATTGGGTCAAGGAGAGACGAAAAGGTGCTTTCTTTCGAACATAGGAAAAGACAGCACGGTTTAAAATTAATTCCGACTCCACTTTTCCTAACCGATGTCATTGCGCGACGGCGTGTATTGCTGACCTCTAGCATCTCTCGTGGAACTACAGTTTTCCAATTGGACTACAACAGGCACTCTTTCAATCCATGCACTCTTGTCGTATTGATTTCAATCAGGTTATCGCCAACAGTGAGAATCACTTAGGTCGGACTTTGCTAACGGGAATATTTAAGGCCACGCGAATCCCAACTCACATGTAAAAAAAAAAAGAGGCTCAACTTATGTTGATGTTGAAAATAACTGCTCCCAGTACCTAGTGTTTCTTAAATGTTAAGTCTGTATTTTATTTTCTTACGGTGTATATTGTGTGCTTAATAACCACCAATAAATGAATTCATTTTCGATTCAAATTATATGTTTCTGGAAATGGTATCGATCATTATCAATTGTATTTCCATCTCTTCTCTTCTTCTGCTTTACCGCGTCTCTCATGCGTCTTTTTCATGGGCGTCACTTTGGTTTGAAATGTGCTGGGGACAGAGGTGCATTCAGAAGTGCATTTTCAATAGTGCTGGGTACAATGAGTAGCACTCTTTTTCTCTCTTTAGTGCCGGTAATGCAAGGTTCTGAAAGACGGCATACCCATGTAGCTAATTACTAAGGAATAAAATGTATACAAAATCTGTCTGGCACGTTTTATGAAGAAAACATTTCTAAAAAGCATCGGACATATGACCCACTATGTTCTGCTCCATGTATCCAATGTTGACAACGTGACATGAAATGGCTAAGCTAACAACATAAACAAGAGGAGCTAGGAAAGGAAATTAACTGCGTTTTTAAGTTCAGAGGGGCCAAACGTGTGGCTACACACAGCACTAAAAAAGTCGTGAAGATTGAAAAAGAAAAAAATATTGTTGCACAGCTGAACGCTGTATCACATCATGAGCTGGCTGTTCTCAATTCACAACACGCATTCCATCAAAACGAGCCTACATCAGGCAATCTGACCAAAACTCATGGACTCCCCCCCACAATTATTCCAGAATTCAAGCAAAGCAAGAATGACCAAAAGTCACTTTGCGTCAACAAGAGACTGACTCCACCGACTATCAATTGCAAGTTAAAACAGCCGACCACTTGAGTGCAAAAAACACAAAAGACCTCGCCACAGCACCAGCAAATCTTAAGCAATAAATATTGCGTCTTATCTTTATTTATTTGGCAGTGGTCTGTAGATGCATCCCGTGGTGTAGCCTACCACATCCATTTAGTTCAACAGGTTATCATTCTTCTGATACTGTCCATGGTACTAGCAACCTGCTCTGGTGCTTTTTACCTATGTATTCAGGCTAAAATGACTTGATTGTGTGATGCCTCATCATCCCAGCCAAAGAGTATTGGTATTATTAGTAATGGCCCAATCGAATACTTGCCCAATCGAAAAAAAATACCTTCACACAGTGTGTCTTTTCCAATGTATTTGTTATTATTCGTAGCGTTGATCAGCAGAGAAATAGTTCGCCAAAGTCGAAGACCCCTGTAATAATTCCATTATTCTTCAACTCTATTTTATTTTTTTTTAAAAATTACAAGTGGTGGGTACAAAAGGAATCTTGACGAAATCTGGTGGGCACGCGTCCCTGGCGTAATCGACGCCTATGTATTCTAGCCAGTTAAAAGCGTTCTACCAGCACTTCTGGAAGCACCTCTTCTGAAGTTCAAACTGTTTAAAGGGGAACTGGATATCTCTAACTTGCTTTGGACCTGTTTCCTAAATCTGTCTTTCCTGTCTTCCTGATTTGGGCAAGGTGCAGGGTCCTCCACTCCCTCCCATGCCTGCCTTTCTGTGTGTGTGTGTGTGTGTGTGTGTTTCTGTTTCTGCTTCAAACTCACTCTCCCTGCTTGATTGTATTATCTGAAAAATACACAAGATCCACTACTTACTATAGTGTTGTTATGTAATTGTTCAGACTTAACAATCAAATTAGCTCTTTTTTTTACTCACCTCCACTTCACTTGCTCGTCCTGCCCTGTCATCATCATTGAGCTCTCCTTCTCCCTCTCTCTCTTTACTCTGAACATACCAGAGGGAACAATAAAGATATCTTATCAAAATGATTTGTCTTGTCAAAACAGCATTTCTGAACTCAACAGCAATGGTTATTACATCACTATAAATAAACTCATCGCTTGCACTTCTGTATATTTCTAACATATGCCTATTGCACATTTTCTCACTGCTCTCAACTTACTTTTCTTATTTTCTGGGGCTGCCCAAAAAAGTGACGGATGTCACTCTCGCCCTTCCTCTTGCTCATGACGACATTAACTGTGATTGAAACTTAACTTACATTTAATCACAGTTTAATTTAATCAAATAAACAGATTCTATTTTATCATA
>OOFH01120584.1:2885-12952 GCA_900323355.1 Merlangius merlangus | reverse complement strand
GCATTGGCTCAACACAATGCAACCTGTGACTTTTTTTCATAAATAAAATGGATCTAAATGATAATGATTAAACTAGTTGTCTATTGTTAGTTTACTGTCTGTCCCACCTGAATATTAATTCGTGTGTACAACACAAATTTAAAATAAAAGTAAAATCAGCTGATATGTACGATAACACCTGCAGGGGCGGAAGAGAGCTTATAGAACGTCCGACACCAACGAAGAAAACACGAAGTGCGTTTGTGGAGTAGAATCAGGAATAGTAAACAGTCTGTTACTCGCAACATCCTTCATTTAGAAAGTTCCAGAATAAATAAACACCGAGAAGAGCTCAGCGGCAGCGGTTGGGGAACACGGTTTACTGCGGGATCACTATCACCGAACCTGACGACAACCATGTCTATCATTCACGAGGAGAGCGTGCGGGGCGGCAGCATGTTCCGGGACATCAACGCCGACGACGAGGACTCACAACCCACCGAGATCGAGAGCATGTGTATGCACTGTCACGAAGACGGCATGACCCGTCTGCTGCTCTCCAAGATCCCCTTCTTCAAGGAGGTCATCGTCAGCTCCTTCCGCTGCGACCACTGCCACTGGTCAAACACGGAGATCCAGTCCGCGGGCCGGATCCAGGACCAAGGCGTCCGCTACACGGTGAAGATCAGGTCCAAGCCGGACTTGGACCGGGAGGTTGTGAGGTCTGACAGTGCCATCACCAAAATCCCTGAGCTTGATTTCGAGGTGCCCGCGTACACGCAGAAAGGCTCTCTGTCCACCATCGAGGGGCTACTGGACCGGGCCGTGGCCGGCCTGCAGCAGGACCAGGCGGCTAGGAGGGAGGAATTCCCCGACCTGGCCCTCCAGATAGACGAGTTCGTCAACAAGTTGCAGAAGTTGAAGCATGTGGAGGAGGAGTTCACGCTGATCATCGAGGACCCCTCTGGGAACAGCTTCGTGGAGAACCCCATCGCCCCCCAGAAGGACGAGGCGATGACAGTGACCCACTTCACCCGGACGGTCGATCAGGACGCCCAGCTGGGCCTGTACCCGGAGAACCAGCTTGAGGAGGAGCCGCCTGAGAGCAACCTGGAGGCCATGCGGGGCGAGGTGCTAAAGTTCAAGACCAACTGCCCCGAGTGCAACGTGCCCGCCTCCACCAACATGAAGCTGGTGCAGATCCCCCACTTCAAGGAGGTCATCATCATGGCGACCAACTGTGACGACTGCGGCCACCGGACCAACGAGGTGAAGTCCGGCGGGGCAACCGAGGCGCTGGGTACCAAGATCACCCTCCACGTCACGGACGTCTCCGACATGAGCCGAGACCTGCTCAAGTCCGAGACCTGTGGCATCCTCATCCCGGAGCTGGAGTTTGAGCTGGGCATGGCGGCGGTGGGCGGGAAGTTTACCACCCTGGAGGGTCTTCTGACCAACATCAAGGACCTGATCGTCTCCAAGAACCCCTTCCTGTGCGGGGACAGCAGCACCAGCGACCGCAGTGAGAAGCTGAAGCAGTTCGGAGAGAAGATCGACCGGATCATGGCGGGGGAGATGGACGTGCACATCATCTTGGACGACCCGGCGGGCAACAGCTACATCCAGAACGTGTATGCACCTGACCCAGACCCCGAGCTGACCATCGAGAAATACACACGCACGTACGAGCAGAACGAAGACCTCGGGTTGAACGACATGAAGACGGAGGGATACGCTGAGTGAACAGGCTCAGTTGAACTTAGATTCAGCACAAAAACTTTTGCCGTTTTGCTTTTGATGGGATGGGATGGTGAGGGAAGCTTGCCGCATTTGTTTTATTTGTGAGCCTTTATGGTTATTGTGGGTTGCTTGTTCAAATCAAAAGACTGAATTCCCGTCATCTATTTCCATGTGTAATCCCATCAATTTAAGAATATGCGTTATGAGTTTTCAAATTAAATAAACACGTTTAAAAAATATGACAGTGGAGGGTGGTGACTTCCCTCCACTGGAGGGAACAAGAATCCCATCGCATTTATCCACACTAGGCTTGTACCCATGAAGGGATGTTGCATTATTAGGGCTTTCCAGAAGATGTCGCTAGCTAATTTGGCATTGTCAGAGTTTTGTTTGAATTGTCATTATTTTACGTTAGTCTACAGAAAATAAAATTTGAAGTGGTCCCCGAAATAGCCAATATCCAATCAAAAGTGATTAATTTAAATATAATATATTTCACTTGTCCAAGTTCCAAAAAGATTGAACATGAATGTAAACACACCTTTTTTAGGAAAAAATAATTTATGGGAAATGGATTTCCTTTTACTCATTTAGCAGACACATTTCTCCAGATGAAATCATATTTGATTTCATGGATGTCAGTTTTGTTCCTGCAGGCTTTGGTTTCTGGATGGTCTGTTTCTAGTGATGGGGTTTTATTATCTCCTCTCAAAGAGTGGTAGTAGATTAGACGGCTCTTGGGTGAGCTGGGGCTTCAGCAGGGTGTAAATAGTATCTTGTAGTAGGTCCCAATACAGCAGTGATATAGGACCACCCTGTGAGTCTCCAGGGAGGTTCACACTGCAGTGAGCATTCCTAAATAGATCCATGTTAACTGAACTGCTGCCCAAACCATCAACAACATGGTCAAATATGTCAAATAAATGTGTAATAATCCTTGAGTCAGTGGGTGTGTCTTGTAGTTCTGAAGGGTGGATGTATAATTAGTATATATTATTTTAAGTAATTTAGGAGATGGGGGCGAACAGGTAGTTCAGAGGTTTAAGGCATCAGATTTTGCCTGAATTAGGCCGTTTACAGAAAACGGACTAACTGTATTGTCAACGACAGCACTTTGGAAGGCCTTGAAGCCGCGCCAGGGAGACAGGTCACCTGATACTCAGCAAAACAAAGGAGATAAATATAGCGCTATGGGCCTCCACAGTATCTGAACCCGGCTCACGGGCCAATCGGAGCACCTGTCCGTGCAGAAGCCCTTCGATGACTTCTCGCGTCGTAGGTTCAAGAGGTTTAATCTAATAATAATCATATGACGATCACAGCCCAATGACCACTTATAGGGACAGATCCATCAGACTACTGTTCAATGAAAACTAGCTTTTGCTTTTGTTTTTTAAAGTAAATACAATTGAATATTTTTTAACTGTATATTTTCTGAACTTGATCTTATAATGCACCACAATAAAACCCTGACAGAAAAAATAAGATTTTGCGTCTGATGGTTAATGTTTTAATATGTCCTAAAATAATGACAATGTAATGTCTGTGGTTCGGGGGAACGAGCCTTGTGTGCCAAGAGAAGACATGGCGTCTCTTCTGAGGACAGAAGGTTGGAACTGATGCTGCTGTTTATGTGAAACATAAACAGTGGTTTCACACTCCACACCAGGAGTGTGAAACACTCCTGGTGGTGAAACACCACCAGGAGTCATGTCACTGCATTTGATTGGCTTAATCCACCCTCCAGGGGTACTAGATGACAGTACATGCCTCGATTGACTGCGTTTCGGACCGCATGGTTTTGTCTCCCCTCCCCGTGTCGCGAGGGTCTGTCAAGGACTGACCCAGAACCTGGTCTGACCCCGCAGCTGCTTCAGCCAATCAGAGGTGGCGGAGGAAGCTGTATCGGCTACATATCTCACACCTCAGCTGGGAGAAACAATATTCTGGGCAAATTTAGAACCATTTACCATTCTAACCGAAAGTGGTCGAGGCTGCTTGGAAAGGACGTTTTGATAAAGACAAAAATAAAACAATAAAAATGTTGTACGATATTGGACTAAATGATGTTTGTCTAGAAACGCATTGTGCACAATGATATCGGCTCAGCTACGTTTTTTCTTTTGCAATTATACACCCAACCCCTATACATTTTCCATAGATCTAGTATTCATGGAATTAATTATAATGTCAAACAGGATGAGACCGTACATACTATATATGACTCTACTACATGTATAAGTGGGTTGGTAACAGAATAGGCCTGCTTTACATCAGCTGTGTATTCCAGTCAGGTTGCAAGAGACGCACTTCTATCAATAAACTCAGCAGTTCCTTTTCTTACCCACAGAGGGGGCAGCTGAGGCGGCCTTCATTGGTCTGTCCGCACAGACAGCGGGCACAGAAGATGTGGTAGCAGTCCAAAAGGCACGGGTGCTTGTACTGCTCGTGGCACAGGTGACACACCAAAGGGTGCAGGTTAGTGCATTCCACGTTGCACAGGCTATCCACATTAGTGAAGATCTCCCCCGCCATCTGCAAGCACAGATAGGCTTACCGTTACCACCGAAGTTTGAAACAACTGGAAACAAGAATCGTTTGCATCGTTTTCTGTGGCCGTCATCATCAGATTTAATGAACATAGTTTCCCGTCAAGTTTATTTGTCATACCAAATAACATAACTCACAACGTTATCCGCAAGAAACGCTGCCTTTTTTTTTCTTTTTTTCTACAACTTTTGGTAAAACAGTTTGATAATTTGGTCTTACCTTCTCAGCCCAATGAAGCCTTCTGCTCACTGAAGTATAGAAATAAAAATCCACATGGAGTCGTATCCTGCCACCATAAACAACTAACCGGGGAATCCTACCGTAGGCTGTTGAAGTTACCGAGGGTCTCAGGCATACATTTTCACTGGTGATATCAGCTAGCGACCCCCCTGGTCGGAATGACAGCAATGCAGCTCTTCAATGGGCAGCTGACAGACTGCCCTTCATGCCAGCCCCGGCCCCAGCCACCTCGTCCGGCCCGGGGAGGGTGAGCCGGTTGGAGGTGCCAATTGGAATGAAATAGCACGCTGTGCTGGAGAATAGAGAATAGCCAACCTATTGTATTACAACTGCCAATTGCAAAGATGCCATTGTAACTATTATAAGCTCTAGTGTTCATTCTTTAATAAATTCTCACACACAACTTTGTGTGAAGAAAACGGCCGACCAACGGCGTGTATTAAAATAAGTTAATTAAATTTAGCCTAACTGTTTAAATAAGAATATCTCAATAAATAGTTCACCCGAAATTTTCCCATTATCGACGTAATTCACAGAGCCTCCATACAGTTCACTGTATATTTAGAATGTTCGTGCACACATTCAACCAAATTGTATTCTTATTTTTTACACGAATCTGTCGCATGTGTACAGTAAGCGCGACTGGAATCCAATCGATTACCGATAAATGGATGCAATCGATCGCTCCGCCAGATCTCTTACTTCCGGCTCAGCCTTCCCTCCTTCCTTTTGGCCAAAATTCTCAGTCATGGCTCCGCTTGTGAGTACACAAATGTGCAAATATTTCGCCAAATAATGATAATATTGTGTTTTATTCTTTACTCTTGCGTCTTTAAGTAACCCATTCACAGTCTTTAGTTATCTGCGGGTGTCGAGACTGTTTGTTTTAGTCGTGATTGCTCTGAAGCCGCTCACCACGTTGGGCTAACGGCACATGCTAACCTGTGCTAGCTGTGCTACCGCTGCCAGGAGGAGATCGACTCGATCACACCAGCCATTCGCTGTTGTTTTGTTGGATCCCGACTACTTGATTTATACGAGTCTACAAACAGACGTTGTAAACGTCTGACATAGTTCTGTAGAAAACGTATTTCAAAGCAGTTTGGTCGTATCAACGGCCTGCCAGTACCCGGTGCTGGACCCATGTAGTCCCACTCTACTGCGTCTCCATCTGATTATCGTCATGTTGTTTGTCCTCAATATACGTGTCTTAACATTGACTAGCTTTCAATCATACATTATTAGAATGTAGACTAGTTTAATATGCACTAGAGTCGTGGCGCATATGGTCCCGTCAGACTAATGGGCCGCCCTAACTCTGGTGTTGGAGATGTTTTGAACCTCTTCTTTTCAACTTTAACAGCAGAAAAAGCCGGTTGTGAAGAAACAGGGTGGCAAGAAGAAGAAGCAGATTCTGAAGTTCACTTTGGACTGCACCCACCCTGTCGAGGATGGCATCATGGACGCAGCCAACTTTGTAAGTGCAGGAGTTTTGATAACTTTGACACTTGATAGTACGGTCTACATTGAAGGATGACTACCTGGTCGTGCTCGATGAGTTATTTTCCGAAAGCACTAGCGGCGTTTCATAAGCAAGTTTTAATAATGTGTATTGGTAATTATGAACTTGCCAATGGATTGTCTGCTGGGTTACCTTTCAGCACTTCAGTCGTTGTATAGGCTAGAACAAATCATACCGGCAATTTAGAAAGTGTCTGTTTAAACTCAAGCCGGCGATGGAGTTGTTCTCTCCAGTGTGTCACTTTGTGAAACGGGTTCATGTTCCGGATTGCTCTGCCAACATCTCTTCCCACGCCCGTCTCACAGGAGCAGTTCCTGCAGGAGCGCATTAAGGTCAACGGCAAAGCCGGGAACCTGGGGAACGGCGTGGTGTCCATAGAGCGCAGCAAGAGCAAGATATCGGTCAACTCCGAGGTCCCCTTTTCCAAGAGGTAATGGAAGGACACCATGGTTCATAAACACTCCTCATACACTGCTGCTTGTGTTCCTTGGCCCTGTTGGATATCTGTCACAGACGGGTACACAGGCTTCACTTCAACCCTCCCTTATCATCAGGACATTAAAGGTCTGATTGTGGCTCCACGTCGACGCAACGCAAGGGGCTTTATGGACCCATGACCTCCTTGCGTCCGCCACAAGGGCTGGACGTGTGCTGTGATTGGTCTGCGCCTTAAAACCCGATGCAGAACCAAAACGGGTTCACGAGTCAAAGCGTCTGGGTGGTCGTTGCGTCTGCGTCGACGTGGAACCATAATCGTCCCTTAACAGACATGATGGACGTATTGATTATTCCGGTTCATCTCAATGTGTGGTTCAGAAGTTAGTTTATGTATGGGTTGCCGGGTTGTGGAAGGAAAATGCATATTCTGCCCGAGCGACAAGCAGTATTTAAGGTTTTGACTAAGACACGTGAAGCTTCACCCAAGATGGCGGCAGGGCTACACCTCCGGGTCCACTCTTAATTATTAACCTTTAAGCACTGCCAGTTTGACCATATACAGATATTCTATATTGGTAGAACTTAGGGCTGCACAGTATGGACTGAAATTGATATCACGGTATGATTTGTCATCTGTGATGAACATATATTTTTTGAATACAATATAATCAAGCTGCACAAAGTTAAAATACAAACTGAATTGAAGTGCAGCTGGAATGGAGGTATTATCGTTCCCTCAACAAACTGGAACAAAATAAAACTACCACAATGGTATATTTGTTGAAACAAAGTAAGTGACTCTTCTTCAGCAACAGTATTGCAAGAATTGTCATAATTGCACATTGTGTTTTTGTTCCATTGGCCTCATTGCTTTAACCCTTAAAACAATAAAATATAGCAGAATAATATTAAATTAAGTAAATTCAATAACGGCAGGAGAGAAAGTTTTTCATCAACATCAATAAACACGATGCAACAACTCTCATAACTCAACATTAGGGCCGTGACATTCAACGCATACGCGTCCTGAAGGCTACGCATCGCTACGTTTCGGCCGCCATTATGCGGCGGCGCGGCGCAAAACGCGCCCCGATGTTTGATACGCGACGCGCCGATCCGTGCAATACTATGCGTTGTCGGTGGGGGAGATACTGCAAATATTGAACATTATTTCAACTATAGGTTATATTTACTCAAGAAAACTAGAAGAAAATGGCGGCGAAGAGAAAAAATTGGGCGAGCAAATAGCATTATATAAGCATTTATATGATACTTCTTCACTATTACATTCCAACACGATTGCTTTGGACAATGCATGGAGGGAGGTTGCAAGTGCAACGCGAAAATCAGTTGTGAAAGTGAAAACGGACTGGAAAGCTGTCCGGGACAAATACGGAAGAGCGCATAAAAAGTGGAAGGTAGCGTGCAGGACAAATAACGTTCGGCTATCTCTGCGTTTCCTGCGGTGCCGCCGCCGATGCAAAAGGAGCAATAAAATGCACTCTTCTTCCGTAGCCATTTTGTTCAGAATGTCACCCGCAACGTCACACGGGTGACTCTGCTGCCACCCGTGGCCTGAGTGGTGTATTGCATGTCATGCATTGCCGTCGCTTACGCGCGTTGCTCACGTTGACTGTGTCACGGCCCTTACGCGGGCTGCCTGGACGCATTGCGGTGATGTCTTTTAAGAAGTCTGTTATGTCTGCCGCAAAAGACGAGCGCTTTTGCGATCGTCAAAATAAAAGGGGGAAAAAATAAATCTACTGTGTTCATCTACTGGTCACAGTAGATGAACACAGCGAAATCCATACCGGTATACCTTCAGCACGGTTTATACAGTACACCCCTAGTAGAACTCCTATCATCCCGTGTGTGTCTTTATAATAAATAGACCTGACTTGAGGAGCCCAGAGCTAGCACTTAAAGACACGGACGAGTCATGTTGCAACCGTCTGGACTCTGAACTGTTGTTCTACTGCAGTTGTGTGGGCTGATTGCCGTAGGAGTTGTATATCCGCTTTTCATTATGGGATGCAGACATGGTCATATATCTGAGCTCCAGAACATACACGTTATATCTTATGATGCTTTATTTGATTTGGACATCTGAACCTCCGTCTGACACGTTGAACGTATTGAAGTAGAGTTACGTGGCCCTTCTACATAACCCTTTAAAAGAGGGCGCTCTTTGTGGTCTTTCGGTCACTCTGTCAACGGTAATTAGCCTTCAGCTAAGTTTCTATTTGGCTCCAAATCAATTGTAAAATAACATTTAGAAACGTGTGCCGTCTCTATACTGTACTTCCACTGCGAATCATGTGCCATAAATTACTGCTTTATTGCATTCTTGACTATTGTGTATTCTATTTTCCACAAGTTAACATCTTTTACATATTGGAAATGTTGATAGCATTGAATGGGGAAACTAAATGAGTGACACAAACTGGACTTAGGGTCAACACTTAAAGCTAAGGTCTGCCATTTTAGAAACACGGTTTGCTTTTTTTTAAATGATTTTTACATCACAGCGGCAATCATAATTAAACTACTCTGACGATATGAAATGATGATGTATCTGTGGCTCGAGCTGCAGGTCTGCACTGAACACTTTGTTTGATCAGATTGATTCATTGGCTGTCCTTCTACCTGCGGCGCACGGCGCAGTCTCCCACAAGGCCGGCCCTCGGCTAAAGCCAGAGCTAGTGGTTTTGGAGGGGGGGGGGGGCATTGTTTTTATGGTTGGATACTTACTCACTCTAGCTGGTTTCTCCCAAAAAATATATTGGCATTCGAACATTCACGTTTATATTGTTTTGGAATGAACAAATAGTTGATACCCCTTTCTGAAAATCAAATGATCGCTGATGAACAAAATAATTGTGTCCCCAGAATGCGGTATTTAACAGATTATACTAACAGCACTAAGTGTGGCACCTTTATGAATAATGCAGCGGTGGGAAGACGCGCTGATGTGTCCAATCGATTGTTAAATATTTGAAGTAATCAAATCTTTATTAGACTCTTGTAACCTTTGCCGTGCCGTTTAAAGCGACTTAAAAATAGTGTCGTAACACTAGAGGAACCGGTCACAATCACTGTGCCCATGCTCGGGGTTATTCTAATTTAATAAATCAATTTATTATTTAACATAAATGCAAGTAGTACCAAACAAGGAATAGTTCAAAAGGTGTAAAACCAATAGAGGTATACTTCCACTCATGCCTGTATTGCTCAGGTCCCTCTACATGCCACCAGGTGGGATTAGTCGTTACAAGCCGTCAAATCGATGTCTTCTGACATCACTAGTGGACGTGTCCACCGAGATGTGTGCTGGATAGATCAGTCTACCAGCCTACCCAGTGGACTGTAGCAAACTTGGCTCATCTATCCGTCATACATCTAGGTGGACACGCCCACTTGTGATGTCAGAAGAGGCAGATTTTCAAAACGGCTAATCACACTCACACCTGGTGGTATAATATGTCACCTTTAAGTATAGACGCATACAGTTTCATTAGTCCGTTATATGATTAGCTTATTTTTTGGGGGGGTCATAGAATAAGCGACAGATGCCAACAAAAAAAAAATATATATATGG
>OOFH01120560.1:0-13624 GCA_900323355.1 Merlangius merlangus | reverse complement strand
AATGCACTTTACTGCAGTACCCTTGAATGCATACATATTTATAAAAGCTTGGTATATATCGGATATATTTATTTCTAAAATGGTGCCATTAAAGGCATGATGGAGATATTTAAGAGAGCCTGGCATCATTATTTAGCATATTTCCATCAAACTCCAAAACGCAGTGCAAACATGGCTGATTGTCAGAGTTACGCTTAAGTAAACATCCTCACATGGATAAATGTTGCATGGCATTAACCTGCCAGTGGTTCATAAATAATGTGTTATCTCCCAACCAGACTTCAGTGCCTCCTCCCCCTAACCCTCCATGCTCCATTTCCACAGCACCCTACTTGGCGTCAGGAGTCAGCTCAGCAACAGCACCCAGCGTGTTCCCAGGCCTTGTACTCCCACAACTCTCATATGACATAAATTAGCAATCATTAAAATCTATTTCCCAAATTGTTTTTTTTTCAAAATACTTTAATTAGCGGGCACTTTGCAACACTGCACACTTTTGGCAGATGTATCACTTGTGTCAGCCAATATTTTGAGCAACCAGTAATTTACATGTGAGGCTTTCAGCATTCATATTTTAATCACCTCAACAGCCCACATTTTTGGAACAGTCATGTGCCCCCGACTTATTGATTGTATAAAGTTTATTCCTCACTTTTGGACTACTTTCCCTCCAAAAGGTTGAAACATCAAACTGATGTTCACCCTTGGTAAATATACCAAAAACACAACTTTTGAATACAATTCAAATCAAGATAATCATTGGCATCCTTCACATTTGTGCTTTCCCAAAATACATCCACATCAGCAGAAGTATACTATTCACATGCCTTATAACAGTAGGTATAGATAGAAGATCATTGATAGAACATAACATTGAAATACAGTTGTGCAAAATTTGTCCAAATATCCAGTTATTGATTGGTTAAACATTTAAAATAAATCAAATGAGGAGGGAACCATAATAGCCCCCATTGTGCATCGATTCCTTCTGGCATGAATCCCTTAATTTGGCTTTTTCCTTTTCCGTTATCACTGTTTGTTTTTGTGTGTATGTACTCACTATACAGCTTTAGCTATATTCCTGTTTATTTGTTTGGACTTAGTTCCTTCCCGGCGGTGAAGTGCTCATGTAATGTCTGACAGCCAACTCTGCAGTGCCGCCCCCAGTCATGTCACACCTTCTCAGCCTGAATCTACTATAGAGGCTCTGGTTACACAAGAGAGAGAGAGGAGAGAGACAGAGGGAGAGAGAGAGAGAGAGAGAGAGAGAGAGAGAGAGAGAGAGAGAGAGAGAGACCCCACCCATAGGAAGACGAGGAGGAGTATGGCCAATGAAATAACAGAGATTCTCTGCTGTTGTCAGTGATGCGATGAGGATGCTTCTACAGGATAGCAACATATATTCTGATTAAAGATCTCTGATTTGAGTGATTTTGATTTGTGTCAGGATTATCCCTAGAGTAATCAATTGACATGATTCAGTATCATGATTCACGGATGTGATTTACATTGTTGTGTATGTGTCTTTTGAAGCAACCATTACCTGTCACATTAACGGACAACCATGTGGAATTATGATGCCCGATTGCATTATAAGCTTGACAGTAATAATGTCCTCCATGCTCAAATGTCATATTACTGAGGGTGTAGTTCTGTCCTGGTTCCTCCACTGAGTCGTCTTGTTCCTTGAACCAGGTGTACTCAGCTGCTGGGTTGTCATCACTGCTGCAGCTCAGAGTCACTGAACTGCCCTCCTTAACTTCACCAGAGGGACTCACGGTCACTGAGGGGGTCCTTGGAGCGTCTGTTAAGTTACATTCTATTATATGAAGTATTAACAGTTTAAACATTACATTAATTGTACATACAGTTTCTATCCCTAGTGGTCCATAACATCTGGCTTCATGTCAGTGTACTGTGGAGTTGACTAACACACTGAAGGAGAGGGAAAACTAGATAGGGTTACCTAGACCACAAATACTGTGACCTTCTAGGTCTAGGTTGGTAGGCTTATCACTGTGAAGAAAGGCCAATTTCACCTGTAGATCTGTGACGGAGAATAAATAATCGTAATGCATGCCACCACAAAACCTGAGTATTATGTTTGTAGGACAGTGAGCAGCTGGTAATGACCTATTACACACATTACATGGTAAAAACAAGGGAATAGTTATAGTCATTAATTCCCATTCAGGCCACATTCACAAGATATTGTTGTCAATTGTTGTTTACCTTTTACAGTTGTGGTCAAAGTATGGTAAACAGTAAATCCCAAATGGTCGTTTTGTTGATTTCCTGAACGTGTACTCAGCAGAGTCACTCGGCCTCACGTCTTTAATTCTCAGGTCACACGTTCCGTAACACTAGGCACTAGCCCTGGTATATGTCTCATCTTGACAGCTGTAATCAACCCGACCTTCATAGTCTGTATCAAACTGGCTTATTTCTGTCTCTTTTAAACCGCAGTTCTCCCAGGACTGTGGAATTGCAGGGCGGACTTTCGCTAGGTAGGTCATAGGTAATGCTGATATCAACTGTTGATCCTCTTTAAGCGCACACCGGACTAGAGCCCGAATTACTTGCCAAGGATGCACCCTGTAGCTCGGTAAATAAACAAAAAATTGAGAAAGAACCAACATTTTTAAGTCAGGAAACTGCATTTTAATGTTAAATTCAGACTTTTGCATTTAAAGACCTGAATGCAGCTTGCAAAATTACATTAACATTAACAAAATTACTTAAACTACATTAACCCATGAATATTGTCAAGAGTTTACAGCCATAAGAATACAGCAAACATATCTGTAGGCCTACTGATATCCAAAATGAAAAAATTTAAGTGGGCCAATTCCCAGAATATTATCTAAATGTATGAAGTACAAATGAGACCGAACTATTTAGCATTTTAAAAAATTAAACTAAAGAAAAAAAATTAAAATAAGACTATATAAGCTACTGTTATTTACCAAACCATAGCATTATGAAGTTGAATTATTATATGTGAATCTCTTTACATACGGGTTAGGGTTAAAAAAATAAAAACAGAAAATTAGTAATTCACATCAATGGAAATTTACCTGAGAAAACCATCAAACAAATCTTGCTATGCATTTAATATTTATCACATTAACTCTTACCTGCTATGCTTGATGTATAAATGTTAAGTTTGTCAAGCAATTCTCAAATCTAGAGGAAGGAAGCTGGTGGTCAGCCTGGTTAGGATAAGATGGTAGACCAACGAAGATCATTCAAGGACTTCTTCCTCTTTACACAACTAATATACACCAGAAGTAACATGTGATACGGCTGTGGCCGGAGCCAGCAGATGCTCGGCTCTGTCTCCCCCTCTTGGTGTGATGCTGTTTGTGCAATGGCCGAGGCATTCCCTTTTTTTCCCCGGCTCTACACCTGTTGGACATGCACACCTGCGATCCATCTCCGGCCATCATCTCTGTCCTACCTCAACCTGGTTCTTCACCCACTCATCGCCAAATCGTTGTTTCAACCACAGTGGTAGGCTAGATGGACTGGGACTGGGACAAAAATTTGGCCTGGGACTTTTGGATGGAGTGGTCGTTAATGAGACCACGGGAACAGCGCATGTAGAATTTTGCCACTCTGCCATATGTGCATTGCAACTACATCTCAATTTCAGGATGTGCGTGCGGGTAGAATTTTGTCAAGATCACAGGCAAATATTTTATAAGCAATCTTGTCCATTTACAACATATTAGAAATTCAATGTGCCTGGAAAGGTGAATCAAGGATGAAAAGGTTCCAAATAGTTCAAGATAAAAGTATTTTAGTGGAATGAAAAAAGTGGGAGTTAGAAATTAGATTTACATAGTTGGATAAACAAAAGTCAATTGCAGATGGCTTTGCATAGGCCAGGGGTTGGCAACTGGCGGCCCGCGGGCCATGACTGGCCCGCAAGACATAATATCTTGCCCGCCAGATTATTCTGAAGTTATAAATATATATGTTTTTATTTGTATTTTTTTATATTGAATATCTATATCTGTTAGCTTAAATGTAAAGGGCCGGATACAGTGAATTATTTTTTCTTCCACCACCGTTTTTGAATTTGAATGTATCAAATCCTGCTACTACTCCCAGAAGGTTAAAAACACACTCGTCACGGTCACGCGTAAGCTGCGAGGGGCTGAGCAGGAGTTATTGGAAACTATGCAATATTAAATGAAACGGAATGCCCCTCTATAGGCCTGTATACAACAACCATGGCGACCCAACATGACGTATTTTTTTGTGATCCTGCACGCAGAGAAAGGCAGGAGCTGTAGACAAAAATCCACAAAAGATTTAAGACGCCAAGCTCTGAGACTTTGCTGTTTAACGCAAGTAAAGTCTTTGATGAGGCTACTTCGCCTACAGCTCTTCTAACGGTGAGTAGGCTAGGAACGGAGGTTTGTGTGTGTGCGCGCAGTCAGTCAGCACCCACCACGGTGTGTGTATATGTATGTGTAGTCAATCAGCACCCATCGTGGTGTGTGTGTGTGTGTGTGTGTGTGTGTGTGTGCAGTCAGTCAGCACCCGCCGTGGTGTGTGTGTTGCGCTGTGTTGTCTGAAGTGTTTTAAGAATGGTTGGCTGCTTTTTTAGGTGCGCACGCAAGCTTTCTTGGGTTCACTGGAGAAGGCGGGGCTGCGCCCGGAGTCTAGACCTCTTTAGAATAATTTGCATATACCCAAATGTTTTTATTTCACGCCCGGAACCGCAGATCCGTCGTATTCACATCAGAATGAAACCCAATAAATCGCCAATGTGTGTAGAGATGCTACGTTATGAAATAATTTATTTTTCTTTTTTAATGCAATAATCACAATCGCGTTTGCTGTTTATAACGTGATCAGGCATGACATTTACGTGATTAGGGCATACACGTTAATATGTACGTCTTTTAAGAGTCATCTAGTGCTTGGTAGGCATGTGACTAAGCCAGCAGACGGGCCTGCATCGCAGTTCCAGATGCACTTTCATTAATCAATTCCTTGAACTAGCCTTTGATAATGCTCTGGCTCGCCACCTACTGGCTGAAAAATATATTGGCCCGAGGCCAAACTTATTTGCCTACCCCTGGCATAGGCCAAACGTATTGAGCAGTACAGTTGTCTTTGTTACAGTATGTGAACCTTTCTGTTTATACTAATTTCGGTTTATTTTTTAATACTACTTTCATAGATGCTCACACCTTTTCTGAGGGGTTGTTGAGGGTGGGATGAAAAAATCGGTCAAAATCTTTTGAAAATGACAAGTAACAAATAATTCTAATTTAGCAGGCCAATAAATTAAAGGCAATAGTGAAAATAAATAAACAAAATGAAAGACAAAGAAATAAAATACATCTAATGTAAGGCTAATATTATTGAGTTTAGGAGTTTAAGTCATTATTATATTGCCAACCATGTCCGCTAGTGCACCTGTCATATCTGCTGTGTCCTGTTCCTACCTCATCATTGCTCTCACTGACAGTGGTATCAACCTTGGCCTTTCCACGGAAAAGGTTGGTTAATTTTGCGCATCGCATTGTTTTTTTATTTTTAACCTCAACTTCTCAGCACCGCCCAATTCTTTTAATGGTCAGTCCTCCCCTGACCTCCACCTCATTAAGCACCAATCACATTGATCTGTGAACATACAAACTGATGAAACCACACAGGTTAATATTCTGTGTTGGGAACACCTCAAGCGCGGTCATACTCCTATTCATCTCAGGGGGAAAAGCATTGAAGATACTTCAGTAGACGATATCCATATCTCTGACATTACTGCTCTACTTTGACCAAAACTCCAACTAAAGTTAAAGCAGAATATGACTACATCAGGACATGTTATTTAAACCGCACTTACTGTATATGTTTCCACTTTTGTAGATCCAGGCGATCGCAATCTAAGGTCTAAACATGGGTTCATAGATGTTGACAAAATGGTTTTCACAGTGTTCATCTGGTTTTTACTTCATGATCAGTGTGTTTATTCATGTTGAAGTATTTTATTAACAAATACTCAGGGAACTGTTTGTCTTGTAGTTAGGAGGAATATGTGGTTGAGGGTTTGTTTATTCACAGCAGTGTGAGGCTGTTGATGTGCTCATGTACAGTATGTGTTTCACACCCATATAGCACCAGTCTTATCGGCCACAAGGATCGTACACTCATCCTTTCCGTTGCATCTGTGAGTTTGTTGTATATGCCTCTATTCATATTCATACACTGGGACAGCTTGTCAATGCATGCGTTTCAATGGTATACCTGCATATACCAGGCACAAGACACTTCTGCAAGACAGCATTTTCATGGTCATCTCTTTAGATCTCCTCATCTCTCGTCATTCCATTACACAGGATGCGATGTCATAGATGTATAGTTTGGACTTGTTCTTCAACCTGTGGTCATCCGCAGGTTGAATACTATGTTGATGGTTCATCTTGTCTGCAGACCCTGTCAGTTAAAAAGTGTTAAATGTAATTCAGTTCTATTATGTTTCTTCACTAATCCTTATGATATGAAGGTAAAACGAGAAGTAGGCCGTTGAAGCAGGTCCTGCTCCATGTCACCACACACTGTTCTCTACATGCACATCAAAGTAGGCGTATGTTCTGTAGCTGAAAATAACGTGACGCCTACCGGTACTGCGGAAAATACACTGCATTTCTGATGCATGGATGTTATGGTTACACTCATGTACACAATTTCTCATGAATTAAACTAACATTTGGGAAAATGGAAATGTAGAGTATATTAGTGGACAATGTTTAAGTAAATACTTGTAGGAATATAAGCTTCTCCTGTCCAAAAACACTAGACAATAATTGTTGAAGAAAAAGATTCAGTCTGACCCTCTGGTTAAATATTGCGTTGATGTTTAATGAAGCATGGTTATTGTTAGAGTGACAAGACAAATATGATGTACTTTTTTATTCAAAGCACAAAGGAGAAGATACACGGGTCATATAGGAACAGAAGTACAGAAAACAATGTTTTATCTAAAAAAAACATATAGATAAAACTTAACCGTGTCTCGGGTTAGGGTTACCAATCTCTCTAACCTGATAACTAAACGTTACACAGTTTATATAGAATCAGGGGAAGGGAGGAGTACAGAAAACGTATTGTTTTGTAACTGTCGAAGACACTCCAAGAGGGAGTGTCTGTAATCATCTATTGGAGACACTGCTGCATTTTGCAACTAGGGTTTCTCTAAAATGGTCAGCTTTAGATCATTATTATTATTATTATTATTTTCATATTTTTTTTAGTCTGGCAGATCCCGTCCCTGTCCCTGAAGAGAACACAGAATATATTAACTGCATTCCCATGTGAAGCATCTTACATGGATACAAAAATGTATTTGCATCCTAAAGGTCTCCATTAGGCTGAAGTCCTAAACCTTGAGGTCTATTTTCTCTCTAGAATTAATTTCTCTGATTATTCAGCGGCCCCTGAATAATTCTTATTCAGGGGACGCGTTTGGTCCTTGAAAGTTGATCGCAGAATAAAGGACCTGCTCTTGCTGATCTGATTGGACATGGGAGCCAGCCAACCGGTGAGGCACTTCCTGTTTCTCTGAGCGAGGGATGTGGATGGCAGAATAGTTGACTTCATCCTGCTGTTTCATTGGTTCTCCCTGTGCCGCAGGAGTCGAGTGATTTGTCCGAGATGAGACGTTGTCGTACACAGCAACAGGATGTGACTGACGGGGAGAAAGGACAGAAGGTTACATTTAGAAAACCCTTGACTGTTGGTGTGTTAGTGGTCCCACCATTTAGATTGGAACTCAGGGGAGGTAATCGCTTGGCTGAAAGAATGTTTAGAGACTTGCTTACTGTCAAAGCCTCTCCTGGCACCAGAAACCCCTTCTACAACTCCCTCTTCTCCTACAACCCCTGAATCCCCAGGATTCTGTTCTTAGTGTGGACCGACCACAAGAACTTGGAGTAAGGTCACACCTTATCCTTCTTCCGGTCCCTTACGCCCGCTCCCGGGCCGCATCACCCCTGGTCGGACATCTCCCCAGACTTCAGAACGGGACTACCCCCTTCTGAAGCTGCCACCGTTGCCACAGTGTAGGACCGATTTTCCAAGATGGTGCACTTCATTCCTCAGCCCAAAACTTCTCGCAATTTGGCTCCTTGCTTCGTTGGCTCCTTGCTTCGTTGGCTCAAACAACTGGAAGTTTCACATGTGTTTTTGTGGAAGATGTGTTTATAAAATGGCCTCCTGTTTCTCACCTCTTCTGTGGTATCTGGCCTTCCTCCCTGGTCACGTGCGTTTCTGGAGGCCCTCCTTCTTCTGGTGAAGAGAAGACGAGTTAATAACAAGAAGTGAATGCATGCCAAATGATAGAGAGAATATCTCACCCCAACCAGAGGAGGACGAGGAAGAGTATGGTGGCCAGGAAGACTGCAACAGTTCCTACAGATGCAGCTGTTATCACTGATGATGACAAGGATGATGATGAGGATGATGATGATGAGGATCTCGCTGGAAAATATTGATCAGATTCAACGCTTGGAAAATTAATTGATTTGTTTGATAGACCATAAGAAGGATTTACCGGTACCAGAATCCATTTTATGAAGAAATATTGTTGTTTCTGCCCCCTAAACTATATTCATTAAACGACTTGTTACTGCTGTTAGTGAGGTTTTATTCAAGTGATTGGGTACTCTTTCAAAAATGAGGATTATTTTTAAAGCAACCATTACCTGTCACATTAACAGACAACAAGGTGGAATCACGATGTCCGATGGCGTTGTGAGCTTGACAGTAATAATGTCCTCCATGCTCAGATGTCATATGACTGAGGGTGTAGTCCTGTCCTGGTTCCTTCACTGAGTCGTCTTGTTCCTTAAACCAGGTGTACTCAGCTGCTGGGTTGGCATCACTGCTGCAGCTCAGAGTCACTGAACTGCCCTCCTTAACTTCACCAGAGGGACTCACGGTCACTGAGGGGGTCCTTGGAGCGTCTGTTAAGTTACATTCTATTATAATATGAAGTATCAACAGTTTAAACATTAAATGCACATGTAGTTCTTAACCCTATTGGTCCATAACATCTGGCTTCATGTCAGTGTATTGTGGAGTGGACTTACACACTGAAGGAGAGGGAAAACTTTCAAATCCTTCAACAGCACATGCATAGCTGTCCTCAGAGTTAATAATGCCCCTGTAGTATCTTCCTGGTCCTGCATTCTCTCCATTCGTGAACCACTTGTAGGTAGGGTTAGCACAAATACTGTGACATTCCAGGTCTAGCTTGGAAGGCTCATCACTGTGAAGAAAGGCCAATTTCACCTGCAGATCTGTGACGGAGAACAAACAATTGTAATGGATTCAACCACAAAACCATAGTATTATTGTAGCAGTTTGTCTCATAGGACGTTGAGGAACAGGGGAGGGTATAAATACAGGAGCACAAGGCTGCGGCCCTCCTTTGTACTAAGCCTGGTTTGAGTGATGAACCGATCGCCTGATCAGCAACAACAAAAGGTAGCGCATGCAATGTGATTTTAACATTTGCCGTAACAATGCATTTTAATATATTGCTGTTGCCTCCATTACTCTGTAAAACAACAAAATATATTACATGTCACTGTGTTTTATTTTATTTTTTTTAATTTTATTTCTGCTGCATTATTTTATTTGGCTAACGTTGTTATTATTGAGGGCCAGGCAAGCAGTGTCATTTGGGCCAGGCACGGCAGAGTGAGGCAGGCTTACGGTTCTCTGTAGGTTTTGGGCCTGTTGCTGTTCTGTGTTTTATTTAAGTATAATTGTGGTTCTGATTACATTTTACTACATCAGCCTCTGGTTCTATTCACCCCAGACTTGTCCCTGTTTGTCCCCCTAACTCCTAGTGAAGGTAGCTTCATCAAGCATCTACTAACGTGTTATATTGTAATAACCTGCTATTAAACACATATTAAATGGTAACAACAGGGGAATATGTCATCATCACCAATTCCCATTCAGGCTACATTAAAAAAATATTGTTGTCAAGTTTACCTGTCACAGTTAAGTTCACTCCATGGTTAATAGTATATCCCCATTCTGGTTGTTCTGTATTTTTTTTCCTGAACTGGTACTCAGCAGAATCACTCTGTCTCACGTCTTTGATTCTCAGGTTACACGTTCCATAACATGTGGACCTGGTATGTTTATGATCTTGACAGCTGTATTCAACCCGACCTTCATAGTCCGTTTCACTTCCTATATCAACTGGCTGATTTCTGTCTTCTTTGGTGAACCACAGTGTTTCCAGGACTGTAGCATAGCAGTGCTTTTCATGGTGAGGGTATTCATAGGTGCAGCTGAAATTAGGTGTTGATCCTCTTAAAGCGCAGACATTACTCGATTTGTAAGTAGCTGTCCAGTCATTATCACCCAGTAGCTCTGTAAAAAGCAAACACATCTCATTGAGGAAGAACAAAACATTTAAAGACAGTGAAACTGCATTTTAATGTTAAATTCTGACTATTGCTTTCAAAGACCTGGATGACCGACATTAACAGATGAATATTCTCAACAACTATAACCTAGCTCTCCTATATTGGCTAACAGTTCTGTATTGTAATCAATACAGACAAGAAACTTCAAACAGTTGTGCCAATTACCAGATTATTATCTAAATTTAAAAAGTACAAACGATACCTAATTTACATATTGATAGGATTTATTTCTTATTTTGAAAAATACAATTTGGATAAAAGCACTTGAATATGCAAACTGGTGTTCTTAACTGAACACACCATTCAGAAGTTTTAATATTTCGTTTTTATCTCTTTGAAACATGGTGGATTCATGTCATGTGAAACAGTTAAACAAAATGTTCAGAATGTAAATCTACCAACCTGGTATTGACAGAAGGAAAGCAAGAAATCCTCTTGCTGCTGATCGAAGATTCATAGTTTGTTCCTCTCACTCTGTTGCTCTAGATATATATAAAATCACACTTGCAGGTTTTAAACATTTCATTTAAAAATATATAAGATGAGAAGTAAATACGAGTTTGTAAAATCGACATCAATGGTAAGTTGCTAGAGCAGACCACATTACATGTCTATGTCTTCCAATCAGTTTTAATGGTTATCCTATTGATTCTTAGTGAATTTGCTTGATACGCAAATTTTTAGCTTACATGTTAAGAAGTAAAACAATCATGTTTTTAGCTGTGAAAATCATTAAATGTTTTTTGATTTATCTAAATCTTGCCTCCTTTTCTTTTTATGTGATTGTTAAGATTGTTAAGCGATTAAAGTATGATGAAGTAAAAAATTGATCTTACTGTCGTGGTGGCCACTGTTATAGAACAGAAACTCCTTCCTCTTTTCACGTTATACACGCACCAGAGTGATCATTAGCTACTGAGCTCCAGAGGGAAATGCAAGAAAGCAGAAATACTTTCTGTTCAGTCAAGATTCAACAGATGGTGCAGCTATTCTGAATTACATTACTGCCCTACTCTGAGCAAAACTCAACCACAGTCGAAGCAGAATACGCCTACATCATTGCATATCATAAAAACAAAATTTGGATATTTCTACTTGTGTAGTTCAAGATAATATCAAAAGTCCAAACAAGGGTCAGATTAGGTCTTGTTTCCCTCTGTGGGCATGTGTTCTTCATCCAGTGTTCATCTAGTTTTCACTTCCCTTTGTGGGTGGCTGAGGCGACTGTGACGATGACATCAAGATGATAACCCCTAACCCTAACCCTTATCTTGTTATAATGCTGTTAGTGGTCGCTGCCTCTGTTGGTCACTAGTTTGATCCTGCAAACAAGGTGGCTGCAGTGTCAGGCATGCATTTCTAGGACCCTAGTTGTTTAAATATATTAAAATACTTCTTTATATCCAAGTACTGATTGCTTAAAAGTACCTCTAGTTTCAAAGGTTAATCCACCCACAAACTGAACAGACCTCCTCTATTGCAGGAAGATGCTACTCCTGTTGGTTCTGTCTATAACAGTCACTACAATAGACACAGCTGTAAGACTACAACACACCATAGGCCTCCACCTATAGCCAGCATTTCCATGGTCATCTCTTTACATTGCTTCATCTATTTTTCTCTCATTACACAGGACGTGATGTCATAGATGTTTTCTCATAATGGAGACCCTATCTGTTAAATAGTATTAAATGTAATTCAGTTATATTATGTTTCTTCAGTCATCCTTACGATTTGAAGGTAAAACGAGAAGTAGGCCTTAGCAGCGGGTCCTGCTCCATGTCTTGTAGGCTAGTTGCTGTGCTTCACCACACACTGTTCTCTACATGCACATCAAAGTAGGTGCATGTATATTCTGTAGCTGAAAATAACGTGTTGGCCTACTGCGGAAAAAAACACTACATCGGTGATATTATGGTTTCATGTACACAATTTTTAAACAAAAAGACCAAAGAGAGAGAGGGACAGAGAGACAGAGAGAGAGAGAGAGAGAGACTCACCACACCCAGAGGAAGACGAGGAAGACACACTGAAGGAGAGTGGAAACGTTCAAATCCTTCAACAGCACATGCATAGCTGTTGTCAGTGTTAACAGTGCCTTTGTAGTACCTTCCTGGGCCTGCATTCTCTCCATTCCTGAACAAGTTGACGTCCTGGATGGAGAACTAATAATTGTAATGTATACAACCGCAAAACCTTAATGTTATTGTAGAACTATGTCTCTGAGGAGCAGGGGAGGGTATAAAGACAGGAGCACAAGGCTGCGGCCTTCCTTTGCACCATGCCTGATTTGAGCATTTGCGCAAAGCCATCGACACAAGCGAGGTAAGAACACACACGCACGCGCACACACCGCAGCGACACTCGCCCAGGTAATGTGGTGGAATAAAACCACGATCTAATTGTTAACTAACTAGAGAATAAAAGTAACTGAGGAGTCCGGGTTGAGTATGACAAAAAGACTTTATCGTTAAAAAGCAACAACAAAGCCGAGTAGTTTGCAAAGCACTGAGGGTCAATCGATCGAGGCCTCCTCTTTATCCACATGTTCACAGTAGTCTCCCATTCGGGGTTTCCGCCCACAATACGTCATGATCCCCCTAATGAAGTGGCCACCAACACTAATCTTTTACCCCAGGCCTGAGGTCACCACAAATTGACCCCGTTTTCTCCGGTCTCAGGGAGGAGGGGGTACCAAATTGAGCTCTGACCCCAGACCCCCTGGCGCCGAGCTAGGCCCTGAACCAGAGACGTTCCAGATGTTCTCTACCATTAGATATTCAGGCCTAGTAATAATCATGGTTTAACATAGAATATAATCAATAATTTCTACCACAGTAACGCTGTCTTTTTTTATCGATCGCCATAAAAAAAATAATATGGCGTAACACTGTAGTTTTTTATTGGTCGTTGTGAATGGGGACTCAAACCCGAGTCTACAGAGTGTTAATCTATCACCCTAAGTGATACCACAACACCACCAGGACACAGACATTAAATACTTCGGAAGTTATACTTGACCTTACAATTTGAAGAAGAAATAAAGATGAATATGTGGATGAGTGACCACCTCCATCGCATTTAGATGTGTGTTTATGTGGACTCGAACCTGGGTCAACAGGGTATTAAACCACTCTCTTACCACTGCACCACCAGGG
>OOFH01120559.1:0-10092 GCA_900323355.1 Merlangius merlangus | reverse complement strand
GTAAAGTCTGTATTTATATATATATCTATATCTATATAAATATAGATATAGATATACATACACAATTTCGTCAATCATTTGTCTGTTCGTATATACGTGACCTTTTTATCTGACCTTTCATACAAATTTTTATAATGTTCATAAACATATGTCATCTAATATCGATAGCTTATATTAGTCAGCAATCTCATGAAACCATCTGCCTTCCAAGCGGTCCTAGCTGGGGTTGTGGACCCCACCTGGAGATGTATTTAAGTTTTTGACCCTTTGTGTCTGAAGGCACGTGCCTGGACACACCAGCCGGGAGATTGTGGTCATCTTCAGCAGCCTCACCACGTGTGATCCAGCCAACATATATGAGCTGATTAAGGTAAGGCTGGAGCCTGGTTAGAACAGTACCACAAAAATGCTGCTATTGTAATAATTGTGTTGTATGAGTGTGTAAATGTGTCTGGTTAGAATGTGAGATGCCAACCAAATTCGAGCACAACTGAAATGCTACAATATATATGTTCATTATTTATGTCATTAATAATAATGAACAGCATGTTCAATATACGTGTATTTCTACAGTGGCCAGCCTAAACAGCTGATTTGAAACCTTTAGACACTTTTCAAGTTTACTACTGCCGGCCGATTTGGCTTTGACTATTATTCATTTACATATCCCCGCCTCCAGCTATATTACTGGTCAAAAAGCATTAAGTGAATGAAAGTGAAACACCCTCTCTGCATTCAGACTTTTTAGATATTAATCTTAAGTCTGATTTATGAGAGGGCACTAATACTAACTACTAATATATTCTTGATACAATCGGTGTCATATTCCTTCAAATGTATTTCTATGAGCTGTTTCACTAAGTCAGGACTTCACGTCAAAGCAGAAACTAACAAGTCCTTAAATTGGGCCCTCTGACTAAATCAACCAATGACCAATATCGCCAGAAAAAAAGTCTAAATCATTGGCAATGAAGATCCATTCTTCCACGTTATATTGTATATGTTCATGTTCTATATCTGAAAACCTAATCAAAAAAGAAAAGGGGAGGGACCACGGAGGGAGAAGCCAAAAGTATTAACAAAGGGAAGGAATACAGGCAGTTGCCATGGTGTTGAGATTAATGGTTTAAAATGACATGTTATTTGTTGGGTGAGGAAGTGTTATTGTGTTATGTTATTTGTAAGTGTTATGCAAGTAATAACACTACATTTTACAAACAAAGTACAGTTTTCAGTTTTATTCAGACTATTGCTAAACCAATCTCTGCACCCTAAAGTGTACATCAGCCTGTCCTTCTAAATTAAGTAAGAACCGACTGACATGCTTTGCTAAATCCCTTTGTGCTGAAGTGCTGAATCCAAAGTGTTGCTGTTCTCTCCCCAGACCCTGAAATCTCTGAAGATCCGCGTGTCTGTGATTGGCCTATCGGCAGAGGTGCGCGTCTGCACGGTGCTGACTCGGGAGACGGGAGGAACGTACCACGTCTGCCTGGACGAGAGCCACTTCAAGGAGCTGCTCATGTTCCATGTCAAGCCGCCGCCGGCCAACTCCCAATCAGAATGCTCCTTGATACGCATGGGTCGGTGTGCTCATGTGTGCATCTCACAAACACTTAAACACTTACAAACGTCATTAAAGGAAGATAATTGCAAGATCAGACTTTCTTTGGCCGTGTGGTCGTTTCCCAACATAGTCCCAGCAACAGGCATTTTCATTTTCCATTTGTTCATTTAGCGGATGCTTTTTGACCATAAGACATTTTCAAAGCATATGAAAGCATACGATCCAACTCTACAAAAAAACAATATTGCTGCAAAACCTGGTATAATGCAGTCCAGTCAAGTCCTTTGTTGACTGACTGGAACGTGTTTTGCAAAAAATCAATAGAAAATCTATATTCAACCCAACCATGTGTGTGCGCAGGTTTTCCACAGCACACCATCGCCTCCATGTGTGACCAGGACTCCAAGCCGTCCTTCAGCATGTCGTGAGTGACGCACCCGTCCTGTTTCAAGACCTGATGAAATGTTGCCTTTTGCCTTGGGCCAGTTCCCAGTTACTCTCATCACTGAATATCGTAAAGATGGTGCAGTTCTTTTGAAAGGGACATGCTTTGAAATCTGGAAACATTAAAAGTCCCATTACGGAACTTGGCTTTTTAATGATTCATTAATAATAATTTCAGAATTCAGAGTTGTAAAGAGACAGGGAAGGAAATAGCAGGAGAGAGCAAGATTTAGAAAATGAAACCCAGAAAAACGTCTGCTCCTACCCTCCGGATTCAAAAGGTGGTGGTGCGTTCACACAACTGTGATTGACAGGCAAGATGAATTCCCCCGAATCAATCAGAAAAGAGATTGGGTCAGAAATGACCCATTAAGAGGCTAAACTCCAAATGGTCTCATACAATGGTACACTCTATTCTGCAGTCTATACAGAAATTCTCACAGAACAATTCACTCATCAATAGCTGACCGACGATGGCTATGGCATTTCTTACTTACGAGCCTCCAGTAATAGCTCTTAAATGTTACCTACATCACCTTTTGCGTCTGCTGTATGTGGTTTGCTCTGGTGCTCCCAGCCACCTCGACAGCACCAGTGAGGTGGGCCTGTCTCTGGGAGGATACTTCTGCCCGCAGTGCCATGCCAAGCACACAGAGCTGCCGGTGGAGTGCAAAATATGTGGTATGTACACTTGTTTGGTTATGTCTGAGAGGGAATACAATTAAAAACACATACACATACGCACGCGCACATGCACACACACCCCCCTACCTACATGCATGTAAAGCAGTGTTATTATTATTATGGTGATAGTAGTGTGTGTGCCCTCTGTTGCCAGGTCTGACCCTGGTCTCGGCCCCCCACCTGGCCCGCTCCTTCCACCACCTGTTCCCCCTGGAGGCCTTCAGGGAGACACCCCTGGAGGAGCTCCCAGCTGACAGGTCTGAGAACAACACCCCGCTCCCACTGCACGCACACGGCCTCTTCCTCACGTCCATGCTGCTATTACGTAAAGAGCCCATGTCATGCTTTTTAGGGTTAATAATTGCATTTGGGGGTACTGCTAGTTACATGCCTGTATGTTAACACTCCTTATTATTCTCACTTTTCATTTCTGCAAAACCAATTTCAGCATCATTCAAACGGTCCAACAGTCAGTTTGTATAATATTGCTTTAAGGCCCCCCTCCCGGGTAGCCCATTCTGCTGTGATTGGTCGAACGCTTTGCACGTGTGCTGGCAAATTCCCACCGCCGAGAAGTTGTAAACATTGCGGGTAGCCGGGACTTCTGCACTTCAGCACCACCCACTGCACAGTCTGATGTAACAGTTTGAGCTCAAACGAGCGGTTTCACACTTATTGAGGGGCGTTCTCGGTGGGCGTTAACACTACCCCATGGCTCGAATTATAATTTTCTATCTTAGCATATGCTGAACTTGTGTACATACGTCATATACCAGTCGAAAGCAAAGGGAAAAGCCAAAAAAGCATGATATCACCACTTTCAACGGTACTTCTGCCTTTCGTTACAGGTTCTGCGACGCCTGTCAAGGAAAACTGAAGGACAAAATAGTATGTTTTTGTTCTCATAGCAGATGTAAGAGCAGTGTAACTGACGAGAACATGATTTTGACCGTACTTTCGCTTTCCAGGTGTTCACGTGTCCTTTGTGCAGCGGTGTGTTCTGTACAGAGTGTGACCTCTTCATCCACGACTCTCTGCACTGCTGCCCCTCATGCATTAACTCACAGCACTCCAATTGAGCTCTGTGGAAATAGCAGTACACACTTGGACATTTTCAAGATAATGGGTAGAGCTGCCGCGAGAATTTTCATCTGATCGGCAAGAGTTTGTTCTGCAGTCAAAAGTATTACCATGTGTATGTTTCCTTTTTTGGGATTATTTGTCACAGCAGTAGACTATACCAGTGGACACAAATACAAGATGGGTGAAGTGTGTTTCTGGAACCTTGAAACATAAATCATCCATCATCATCCTATAGGTGGAGGTAAAATATGCCAGTCAGTGGTTTTTCTAGAAAAGTATTGGGGATGGCAAAAGGCTAGTGTACAGAAGCATTATTTTGTGGGATATGTGATATTTGTATGGAACCTTTCAGAATTAAAATAAGATGATTTATTTTTAAATGCCTGAATTTGTACCAAGGAAATGTTTTTTCGCAGCAACAGAAGTGAATCACAGAACTATCATTTATGTTTTATAAATTTTCATGACTTCAAAGCTGAAAAACATAATGTACACTTTGTAAAAATGATTAACTATACAAAACCGATTTATAAGTACTCTTGAAGTACACACAAAAATACAACTGCATACGTTTAGATTAATTTGTAAATTGTAGCTTTCGTTTAAATGTAGTGATGAACAAACTAAAAGATCGGAAGAATATCAATTATTATGACTAGAGTTATGATTTGGACTCTCAAGTGTTTTTCTTTAAATTCATTCAACATTGTAATGGGATTTGAGTGGAATGTCAATTTAATTTCATTGCATTTCTTTGAAACTTAAGCGTTGCATAGCTCTAATCTTTCCGAGTCCGGTAGGTCATAATAGATTTTACTCCTCCCAAAATGTCTTCGGTATGGCAGTAGGTCCTGGACAGCAAACACATCCTCTTGGCCAGTCCATACAGTGAGAGTATACCTTTGATATTAAAACACAAATCATTGCTTAATTGACAATCGTTTAGCTTTCACCCCCAATATAAACATGCATGTCTTATGAGAACAAGCGATATTTTGCTGAAAACCATTCAAAAAGGAATGGAAACATCAACCCAAAGCTGTTGTTTTGGAATCTTTAGTTTGTAAACCAACGATGACAGGAGAGAGATACAGACAAGCGGGTGGAATAAGGGAGCAGGCCAGTAGAGCTCAGTTCAAATATTTTGGTTATATTTTGTGTTAAATGATTGATTTCTATAGTAATTAGCTGTGTAATAAGCTGGATAATGAACAGAGAGCAGGTCATTATGTTAGGGATAATGTATAGAACACCGGTCATTATCGGGAAAATAAACCCATCACAGGGTGAACTTATTCAAGTGAACTGAGCGTTCCATGGCATTGAGAAGAGCCGTGTAATAACGAACAATAATTCACAGCCGGAAGTCGGGAAGGCCCATGCAAGTGAATGGAGCGTTCCACAGCATTGAGAGGATGCAAGATGATCTTGTATATAATAGAATATAGATTTTTAATGAAAGGGAAAAAATCCATCAAAGGTCTACTCATCATACTAAAAATGTGTACAATCTCAAAAATGTGTGTTGGTATGATTAAAATGCTTGACCATTAATGTTGGATCCTCAAAAGCTATGATATACAAGCTGACCGAAGCAATTGTGTTCAGACAGCCTCACAATTAGATTTGGTTCAAAATTGTACAAGTGCAGTAGCCCTAATGAAAACTCCACAGCCCCTGCATTATGAAATTAATATCAAATCAGCCAATCACGTGGCATCAACACAATGCACAAATTATGCAAACGTGATGGTTGTTTAAGAACAAAATATCCGAAAGGGGAAGAACCAGGCTCCGAGTGACCTTGACCATGGAATGATTGTGAGTGCCAGGAGTAGTTCAAGTTCTCAATCACACCACTTAAACTGCAGACCATCACTCCCTTTTGCCTGTGTGGTCCCCAAAGAAAGCATCTAACAGACTAATTTGCACTCTGGCTCCTGGCTGACTGTGAAGATGGTACCTGTCTGACTGCTGCAGCAGCCACTTCATCTGGTCAAAGGACTGGGCCAGCAGGGCGGCTCGCACCGGGAAGGTGACCGGATGACGCAAGCCCCGGCACGCCTCTTCCATCTGACGCACCATGGCCCAGCTGTAACCTTTAGCACACAACACAGGAGAACATGGATTTTCGTTTGGTTCTGTTTTTGGTTCCAAAGAAGGTTTGCCACCACCTCTATGGTGTCCTCCCCACCTGGATTGTCTGCCTCAGCAGACCAGCCTGTGGTCCAACCGAGGGACAGCACCACGGGAGAGGCCCCGGAGCCCACCGCGTCCAGGAAGGCCTGAGCCTCCAGTGGGGTGGCCGTGCCTTTGGGCCCTGGGAGGATGTCTGCGTTGAGCCACATCGGGGCCCCCCAGTCCCCCGACACTTTCTCCAACAAGGCCAACGACGGAAGCACAGCTTCAAGGCTGTGAAGGCAAAGCCGCACAAATCAGTGGCCCAGAAGGGCCTTTATCGAAGAGTGTAATAGCACTTGCCAACAGAGGTGTATTTCATGACGTTAAAGGACATACAAAACCCAAAACAACATAGGTTTAACGAAAACGGTTCATAGTGCTATCGATGATCCTGCTCCAAATCTCTTAACATTTTCTGAGATTTTGTAGTGATCTGCTGATTTGGTCATCAGATCATGTTAACTTAATAATTAATGCCAAAAAACAAATTCCAATACCTGAACTACTTTTTTATGTATTTCTCTCCCACGTTATTAAAACATAGGGTAAACACCGGGTAAGTCGGGTAAACACCGACTCAAATTGCATTCTATGGGTTAAATCAATGCATTTCCTGTTATTGGAAGTTGTGGTTTACCAGGTGACCGCAATCAATTGTTCTGGCACTTTGTTTAGTGGTTGCATTAGCTTAAAGGGATTTACAGTCGCCTATGCAATGAAGAATGAACAGAGCAGCGACTGTCTTGTAAGACAAACCTTAAGATCCTGTGTACAGAAGTGTGTTTAACAAAATGTGTTTCCAGAATACATCACTTCAATGTTCCCCCTCTACATTTCATTAGCGTATCCCAGAGGTCACGAACCTCTTAAAGTCCAGTTTGATTCCCTTCTTGTTCTGCTTCTTCACTTCTTCCAACCACTCCTGCAGTGTGATGTCACTGTCCGTCATGGGAGGATGGGCCATAATTGGCTCTTTGGGCTCATTTCCTCTCATGAGTATGTCCGCCTCAATCATGTGACAAGGTCCTAGAGGTAAGATGTTCAACCTTGTTATATATCTTGCATCAAACTGGACAACACCAAGTCGAGGGACCTCAACTCAGAATTAATTGTCTTAACAAAGAGGAGAAAAACAGTCCTCCTTTGCTCATGACAAACTTGGTGCAAATATGTGCATTACTGAGATTTCTTGTTAAAAGTTTGACCAATGCAATAACATGTTATTTGCTCTGATGCCCATTTTGGCATCAATTTCACCCATAACCATCACTGGAGGGTGGGATCCCTCTTTCCTTCTCAAGGTTTCTTGCATGATGAGTTGTTCCTTAATCTTTGGGTGAGGGGGTGTCAATGTCATAAATGTGGCCTATGAAGTACTTTCAGACCATCTTTGATTTAGGACCATACAAAAATAGTGACATGACTTGACAAACAAACACAGATGCGGGTGAAATCATAACCGCAACAAAAGGAAGTAATGATTATAACATCAAATTATATATGTCCTATGTATAGAAGAGGTTGTAGCCCACAAGTCATGTAAATACCATTCAAAGCAGCTGCGACCTTGTGCTTGCTGTTGGTCGCATGGGACCACTGGATGTGTGAAGCGTCATCTGCTTGTATTTGCCCAAGATTAATGAAATAATCCAGCGTCGGGTCCGTCATCCTAGTGAGTGGGTATCGATATAAAGCGCCAAAACCTTTAGTACATGACACAAGCTTAACCGACTTTATATGTTGTCATTTTCGCACTGGAGGTAGGTACCTCTTAAAACATTCCCTCTCCATATAAATACTTCCACTCGAGATAAAAACAAACCAATCTTCTTCTTCTTCTTCTTGTGGGGTTTATTGGCGACTGGCATACACACGGTTGCATTTACCGCCACCAACTGGACATTTACATAACTACGGGTATGAAGTTTCAACGGAGGAGTGACAAAGAAAAAGAATAATAATAATTGAGGAAAATAAAGGAAAAAAGAAAAAAGAAATAATACTCTATGTGAGTAGCATTAACTAAATCCTAACAAAAAGTCCTGTGTTCTTGAGAAACTTAAATACAGATCCCCAGGCAGACGGCACAGAAGAGTAAACCCTCAAGAGAGAGCCTGGCCTGCCCCAGTTCTCTAACCTCTTCCAGTAATATACCTCTTTCTATGCTGTACGCTGGGCAAACTAATAAAACATGTTGAACTGTCTCCATTTCCCTGCAGTTATCACAATGGCCCGTGTCATGTTTACCAATAACATGAAGATGATGGTTCAGCCTAGTGTGGCCTATAGCCTTGTTATTATTTGCTCTTCTTTTCGGCTCCAGCTGCACTGTCTTCTGGTGGGCACCTGTTTTTGTATAGTGCGAAGGAAGCTACCCTTACTCTCCCTGTCCCACTGCCCCTGCCATTCGCCTATCATTTTAGTTACTATGATATGCTTAACTTCTGCTTTACTAAGTGGAATGTTAATCTGAATCTCAGAATTTAAAGCATCTTTAGCAAGCTGGTCTACAACCTCATTCCCTTCAATACCTGAATGAGATGGAACCCATACAAAAATAACTAAAATATCTTGCTGATGCAGTCTAAAAAGACTTTGAAGAACATCATACAGTAGGTCAGGTCTGCACACTGACTTGCCGTGCAGAATACTAGTCAATGCTGACAATGAATCAGAGCAAATAACATTACACCGGGTCTTAACCTCTTCAATCCATTCTAGTGCAAGGCAGATTGCAAATAGCTCTACTGAATAAACTGCAAGGTGGTCAGAGAGTCTCTTTTGAATTTCTTTCTTATACTTTGGGATAAACACTGCAGCTGCAGTCTTCCCTGTAGCAGGGTCTTTAGAACCATCTGTAAAAATTTGAATCCCGTCAGGATATTCGGTGCGTATATGCACACTAGTGAGATGTCTCACATCCCTTTCCTCCTCAACCTCATCACGCATTTTGACTAAAACGATATCCACTGTGGGCATAACAAAAAACCAGGGAGGGGTATGTGGCAGTGGAACCACAGAACTATGAGACAACTTAGTTAGTCCAAGTTTTCCAGCTTGGCTATTCCCAATCCACCCAAAACTATTAAAGTTTGCTTTGCCGTGTTCCCAACACTGAGTCAGAATATGCTTAGTAGGGTGATCCTCTTTATGGCCTTGCAAGTTCGTCCAGTACACCATGGCCAACTGCTGACACCTCAAAACCAAGGGCATTTCCCCTGATTCTACCTGGAGAGCGGGGACTGATGAGGTCCTAAATGCCCCACTGCACACGCGTAAGGCCTGTGCTTGAATTACATCAAGTTTCATCAAATGTGTCTTTGCCGCTGATCTATACGCAATGCACGCATAATCCAAAGTAGATCTGATAAGTGCAATATATACATGTTTTAACGACATCATCGTGGCACCCCAGTCGCTCCCCACTAGGCACCTGAGTATATTTACTGCCTTTTTACACTTAACAACAATTCTCTGAATATGGTCTCTGAAAGTCAGCTTACAGTCCATCCAAACCCCTAAGAACCTCACTACCTCAACTTGTTTGAGTGGCTGTCCATACAGAGTAATATGTACAGGGGGAACAATTCTTCTTTTGGTAAAGCAAATAACCTGTGTCTTTTCCACTGAGAAACGGAAGCCCCACTTAATGCCCCAATTCTCTACAATACTAACTGCTGCCTGGAGTTTCTGACTAATATGAGCTAAATTTCGCCCCCTGTTCCACAGTGCTCCATCATCTGCATACAAAGATCTTCCAATATTAACGTCCATGTCTGTAAAAATGTCATTAATCATGATACTGAACAGCAGAGGGCTGCATACACTGCCCTGAGGGACACCATTATCCACATGATAAATATTAGAATGTGATTGTCCAACCCGCACCTCAATGGTTCTGTTTAACAGAAAGTCCATGACCCAATTATACAGTCTGCCACTTATTCCCATTGCTTTTAACTTAATAAGGAGCCCCTCACGCCATAGCATGTCATATGCTTTTTCTATGTCAAAGAAAACAGCATTAACCTGCTCTTTATTTGCTTGGGCTTTCCTTATAGTGTCTTCCAGACACAGCACAGGGTCCATAGTCATCCTTCCCCTACGGAACCCACTCTGACATGAGCTGATTAAGC